>VZTF01000167.1:1210755-1222414 GCA_013397755.1 Cnemophilus loriae
CTCCTGAAGGCGCCCTTCACGCCTTCCTTCAGCCACCCTCGTCTTGGGCTGCCCACGCGTTAGCCACAGCACAGCTGCCCCTCTTCCCCAGCGCATCGCTGCTGAGGGTCTTGAGCCGCTTGGTGCTCCTTTCTCCTGAGGGTCTCCTGTTTGCTTACCTTGGGGAGCCCTTCCCCTGCCCAGCGCTCTTCCCAGTCAAGAGCTGCAGGGAAGGAGACACTGTTCCCAGACAGGAGCTGCAGAGGAGGAGGTAATGTTGGCCTGGAAGGCAGGGAGCCCCTCTGAGGGACAGTATCTGCCCCACTTTTCCAGCCCTGCCAAGGTCCTGTGCCAAAGCTGCCCCCACCCTTGGTACCGGTTTTGCTGGCAGAGGTTTTCGGAGGTGTGGGCGAGCTCCTGGGGCAGGATCTACACACACCCGTGCTTGCTGGCAGGGCATGAGGAGGGCCCCGGTTCATCATCAGAGTGAACTGTACCCAAACATAGAGCAGAACCCAAGGATCTGAGTGAGAGTGCTGTGGGAAACGAGAAACAAATGGAGAAGGAAGAAGCTGGCTTGGTACGTTATTGGAAGGTACTTGCAATGCTTTCCTACTGAAAGAAAATATATTGAGGGTATTAGAATGATAATGAGAAAGGCTAGTGAATTGCATTTAGTTCTTTTTTTCCTTAAAAAGGGGAAAAGATTGTGTGTCACAGCCAGACATTCAGTTTTATAGCAGATTGAGTCCCGGTTTTGTACCAGTATTCGTTGCTTATTTTTCCCCAGGTGTTTGTGTATGTGAATTTTCTGGAAACATTGAGTACTTGGAGCCCTCCACAGAAATCTTGAGGATCCTGGATGCGATCCTGTCATATGGCCAAAATTAATCATTCTTAGGGCTGGAAGAGCAAGATGAGGTCTCTTGTACGCACTCACTAGCTTAGATTCTCTGAAATTCTTGTTTGTAGAACAGTAAACCTCTTAAGTAAATGTTACTAGAATCCCCTTGTGATAAATCTCATTGCAGAGAAAAAAAAGTAAAATATCATCACTATCTGGAAGGAACACTGCACTTTTGGCTGTATTATCACAAGTAGGGAAGATTGCTGGGGTGCACTGGAAGCATTTCAGAAACTGTTAGTATGAATTTTGCCTGTAACAGGAACTCTAGATTTGAGGTGAGCGGCATATCTACTCCTGGCATTCAGCATTTGGGGCACGCTAGCATTCCATAGATAAACCCCATAGATAGATGAAGGCTCAAATTCAGTCCATATCTGTCTCACCCCATACAGATTTTATAAGCCTGCACTTATGTTTGGTCCCTTGATCACGCTTCTCATTTCCATGCCGCTTTGATGGTGTGAAAGACCTACCATTAAATCCCCCATCCGTAGGGAGCCTTCCCACGTAATGCAGTGTAGTGTCAGGCCCTAATGAACGGCACAGGTGGGGAGGCTGAAGGGGTTGTGCAAAGCTGCTCATTAGGGCTTTGAGGAACGTTGTGGGAAGAGTAAGAGCAGGGCTAGTGACTGCTTGAACTGCCAGCGTAGGGGAGTGCAAGGAGTGCGTGAAGATCTTCTGCCATGCTGGCTTGTGCTTCTGTTCCAAACCAGAAAGGGATTGCCTGGAACACGAGGTATCCCTGTGCTCAGCCAGGGGGAGCTCTGAGACCCTGCACAACACCGCAGCTGGTGCGTGAGACGCTGGGGGAACAGCAGCTCCGTGGGCTCACACTGCAGAAGTGAAGGCTCAGTCTCTTATCTTTTCTCTACTGTTGTTTTCTATGCCAAGTTTTTTCACTCTCTGCAGGGAGAGCTGAATTACTCTTAACTATATGGGCATTGCACAGATGAAAAAGAGTGCTCCAGCTGAGGTGAGACATGCAGAGAGCAAACGACTCTGCTGATGGTAATGATCCTGTGTCAGTTTCTGTTTGGGCCTGGAGACCAATTCCAGACACTCGCACTGTTGCTCGTTCTCTTCAGGCTCAGCTTCTCTTTTTCTGTGCCATTGTCTAGTTAGTGGTGCAGAAGAGAAGTGCAGAAAGTGATACTGGGGTATCTGTCCTTAGTAGGAAGGGAGATGACAGGGAGCTGCACACAGAACTGCAGGAACAGTCTGGAACAGTGGTTTTAGAGCCCATCTGGCGTGACTCTGCTGATTGCCTGCCTGCTGCAAAGGCTGGGAAGGGGCGACATCCAAGGCAGTCACAGGGGAAGAAGCACACTCTACATGGTAGATTTGGTCACCTTCACTCCACTGAACCTCCCAAGTTCTCCACACCCAGGGTTTGGGTTATTTTCCAGAAGTAATGAACAAGCAGGTGTGTCAATAGGAGCAATCTGACTGTAAGATGTGGGAGGCTGCACTTACACCACAGGCACCAAACCCTCTGGGCCATCTGCATTCTGTGCTGCCCTCACTGGAGCTCAGAATGTGAAATACCTTCCTCAGGCTGCTGGACTCAATTACAGTTTGCTCTGAGAATTTGCCCAGAAACAAAGGCAAGATTTGCCAAATAGGAAGTAACTTTTATTTGCTTTGGGTAACTCCAACCCCACTTTCAGAGGAGCAGAAGAAAAATCCATTATAAGGTACTCTCAGCTCCTCTAGCCAAGCTTCAAGAGGAACAGCTGTAAGAAAAAGGGAAGAGCAAAAGCTGTTGATTCAGCTAATTTCATGTCATGGCTTTTGGTGTAGGAATTTTAGGCTCTCTCAGGCATTTCTCCTGTGAGCAAACTTTTTAATGGTATCTTGGGGAATATGTTAAGAAGTGAAGTGCTCTGAACCTGCTCTAAAAAATTTTAGTAGTGCTGGATAAACTTAGCAGAAAAAAGAAGGAACTTCTTCATCTCAGCCTCATATATTTGTTATAGATATGCTCATTAACATATTGTAATAAACCATGCACAGGAAATTTACTGTAATGTTCATTTATTGTCAGTCATTGTCCTGGTGGCTTAAAAGTATAATCAGTGGAGAGCTGGGGTAGTGACTCATCTGATAGTGATGCTGAAGAGACACCCTGACTCCTCTCCCACAGGCTCAGCTGCAGAACTGGAGAAGAAGCAGGGGTAGATGTGGGAGGTTCAGTTACCTGTCACAGAACTCATTCCAATACTTGTTTTAGACTGCTTGGCAATGCTCCCACACCTTCTCAAAATGCTGGCTCTACTGGCACTGAACATGCAGCCTCTGGTTTTGACACACCAATGTCATGCAAGTTTCAAGGAGGGTGAGATGATGTGGATAGTGAGAAACTCAGCTTCTCTGCTAAAGAGGCATCAGTGTCTCTTCTTACAGGGAAAGCCCTCTATGAAAACATGGTGTATATGGAGAATCTGCTTTAGGCACGATTTCTGCAATAGCTTTGGGTAGTGGGACAGCTGTACTAGGGACAGGACAGCTAAAGATGGAGAGACATCTGTGAGCTTTGCTCACTGCCAAGCAGCAGACACCTGAGTCATCAGAAAGTGGAGTCACCACTCAATGAGAGCAGGATGCAGGTGGGAGGCTTCAGTGAAGCTGTCTCTCCTCTAACCCCATATAGCCAAATCTTGAAATGTGTTAAGCATCTTAATGCCCTCTACCTGCCTTATGCATCGCTTAGATTCTGTGCTTTATTTGCTCCTTCCTGGCATGGATTTGAACTGACAACAAAGCAAAAATGAACTTTGCATCCTGTGGTCAGTTGTCCTTGCTTTGCTACTTGACCTTTTAGCAGATGACTCTGGCATCCTTGTTTCCAACTGCTTGTTACAGTTCTTGTCAAAATATTAGTACAGGACATGTTACTTGGAGTAGGAGAGGGCACTTGGAGAACCCCGACAATTAAATCCCTCAGAGCTAGAAGGGAAGTGGTAGCTTCATGAAGAAGGTCGGGTCAAAAATTTAGAGTTCTAGTTTGTGCTAGGTTCTGTATTTTACTCTGTAAATGGTTTGACAGGGCTTACAATACCATCCTAAGGATCAACAAAAAATCACTACCCAGTAGTGATGGATCTCCTGTTAGGAGTGTGGAAATTGCACCTATTAATAGAGATTACCTCCTGAGGGAGACCTATTGTACAGATTTAATTGTATTTCCCTCTTAATTCATCTGCTGCTAGTAATTACATCCTGCATTTTTGCAATGGAAAGAAATGAATCTAAGCTGGCTACTGAGAATGTACTTAAATAAATCATAGGAGGGAGAGAAAATTACAATGCAAATAGTCTCAGTCTTGAAAACAATTTTAATTGATTCTTTAGCTATTCATTAATTAAATAACATCTTCAAAAAATGCATTCTGGAAAATGTAGCCACCTCACTGAAAGTATTGCTGGTCAGATTAGCTTAAAGTAACTTGTCTGGCATCTCAACAGTATTTAATTTTTAAAGGGGTCGGATAGGAAGCAGTTTAGCTTGTCAACTGACAGTTGAGAGAAATGCTGACTTCCCCTCCTTGCTGGAAGACATCAGCCTTATAGCCTGTGCTTCCAAATAATATGTCACAAGAGCAGTGTTCTTGTTCAGCTTCTACTTTGAACCCTTTTTAAGTGACAACTGCAGTTCCTCTTGCCTCCTTTTCCTCTTTGCACACTCTGCAGTATCCCACCAGTGACACTGCATCCCCCAGCAGTGTCCCGGTTTCCCACATCGCCCTCCTGTGCTACAGCCTCAAATCACCTGGTCAAGATCCCTGTTCCCCCTTCTCCTCTGGGGACAATTATAAGAAAGCCCCGGGAATGAAAAGGCACTGTTTACAACGGCAAGGTAAGGCAGAAAAGTATTTTTTTTTCATCATCATTCTGTTTCCTGATAAGTGGAGATGGTTTCAGTGGAGAGAACTGGTGAGGCTGACATGTGCGAGCCTTGCTGCCCTCTCCTGGTGCCCTCAGCAGCCGTGCACTGCATCTCACAGCTGCCTCTTGGATTGCAGTTTTCCCCTTTCTGAGATGAGTCCTGCAGGAGAGGAAGAAAGAAGCTGCTTTATCGACTGGATTGATTATTTTAAACAGCAGTGTTTGATTAGGATTAGCTGGACCGATTCAATCAGGAACAGCTTTTGAATTGTCAGTTGCAAAGGCAACTGTTGTGATCAGGTTCTCTGGAACTACAGGTGATCCCCTGTAGCTTCCTGATAGTAACAAGTGGATTGGAATTCCACACTACTGAGTCTTCTGGATACTCCTACCCAATTCTCTGGGAGTGCTAGCACTTAGTATGTTTTTTGTTTATGATCATGGGAAACAGTATCATGGCCCATCAGAGCAGACCAGTTACAGATTAAAATTTACAGCCACCTTTTGGTGCCCAGTGTGGGAACGTGTTGCCAGTCAGCACATCTCAGTCTCAGCATTTGCCAGGAACCCATATTCTTACCCTGTAAGGCGACTGACCAAGGAAGGTACTCACCTTGTAAAAATGACTTTAATCCTGATAGCTACTGAAGCTCAGCTGGTTGGGTCATGTGCAAACAATCAAAGGCAGCAGCTCTCCACAGCGGGAATTCAGCTTTAAGGATGCAAAGTGATCTAACCTCGTGGGCCCAATGTTAAGGACTGCAATGGGCAGCTTCTTCTCCCGTGCAGCGAGAGCAAACCTGTAACCAGAGTATACCTGCAGGAGTACCAGAAGACAAAATTACTGGCAGCTTGGGCAAGAGAAGAGTTACAGAATGGAATTAAATAGTTCCTGTTGGCATGGGGAAAAGGGCTGTACGTACATGCTGTGTTAGGCAGCTACACTGAGCTCAGGTAGGAAATATTTTTGTTCAGGAGTGCACAGAAAAGAACAGCTTTTAACCTCTGTCAGTGAAGGATTTGCAATTTCGTAGAAACCGAAACTTCAGAGCACATTGAAGGGAAATGTCCTTGTGTTTTAGTAAATCTCTGCAGCAGTTTTTATTCATTATCACAGGTACTTAAATGCTGCACTTTGATGATTCTTGCATGGCCCAGCTTAGGTAGTACAAGAACGAACCTAAGGCATTTCAATCATTCCTGTACAAAGGATTATAAGCTCAAGAAGTGCAAGCTCAAGGAATTTGTATCCCATATCCTGAAGCCAAGAGAATCACAATCAGGCAGTCTTGGTTTTATCTCCTTCTGGGAGGTGTTAGAGTAAGGTTTTTTCATGTAATAAGACTTGTTCCTGGAAAAAATTATCTTACACAAACACTATTATAAAAGCTTGTATGGGTTTAGAAACCCCTGTTGTTTAGCAACCTGACCTTATAGATAAGAGGCTAGTGGAGAAAACACATTGTGACACAAAGGACAATCCCAAGCAGCAGAGATATTTCAGCTCTCTTATTGAGAATTTTATAAGGAATGAGAGGTCCTAAAATCTGGTATTTTACACAGTGTGCCATGAGGCTAAAAAGCTACCAAGGGCTAAAAATTTCAGGTTAAAAAAATGTGAGGAATGAATTGTGTCAGGTATCTTGCCTTTATGGACAATTGTGACCTGATGGAGGAGGTAGCAGAGAGAGGTCTGAATGGAGGTATTTACAGCAGCATGAAGTAGACTGGCAAGAGAGTGACTGGGAAGCCCAAACAGGTCACCCATAAAGCCAGATTCCAACCACAGTAAAAATAAAATACAAAGAAGCTCTGCAAAGGCTGATCTGAGCCACAAGCCATTTGAAGTCCTAAGCTGTGGGACCAAGGATCATTGCAGGCAGAGTAGCAGAGAAGTAGGAATGCAGTTTGGGAGGCAGACCTACTTACCTGCATAGAGGATCCTGCTACCAGCATGGAGTCTGATTCTGCCAGGCGCTGGTGTACAAAACTGACTTTTTCCTGGCTCACTGTGTCTCCAAAGAAGGTCACATCAGGCTTCAGGATTCCACCACATTTACGGCAGGCTGGGACTTGGAAATTCTGCACCTGCTCGTCTGTCAGGAAGACATCCCCATCGGGAGCCACACCGAATGCTTCAGCTTTCCAAGTAGGATTCAGAGCTTCAAAGTGCTCCTGGAGCTCAGAACGCAAGATTCGATCTCCACAGGCCAAGCAGAAAACCCTGAAATCCAGAGCAAAATCTTAATGGAGAGTTTCATGTCAGCTGAAGATCTGGGGATTCTAACTCGTTCCTTAGGAGGCCTGTCATGATTTTCCACATTTATTTACCAAATAGTACAGGGCAAGGAGATATCTTTCTACTCTGATTGTTGCTTTGTAGGAATGCTCTAGAGGAAATGCTTTGAGCCCTGCCATGCATCCTCTCTCCCAATTCAGGCTGTGCTTTTTCATCTGGCAATTCTGGGTGATCCCAGCCAGGCTGTGATGGCCCTTCTCCAGCCCATGCATCCCATGCAATTCTGGCACTATCCACTCTGCTTAAGGTGGATAATCCTTGCATCCTCATGATCCCCTTGTTCTCTTTACTAAGGGGACATTCACTGTACCAAGGAAAGGGGAAATGGATGCAGGCTTCAAGGAAAGTGATCCAATTAATGCTCCCAAAAAATGGAGTGGTGGTCATGTTTCTTCAATACCGTGCTGTGAACAGCACTGGGTTGTGATCTTTTACTCCACCCCAGCCCAACACCACCTTTGTGCTGTCATCTCCAGGAACACAGCATGGACATTTTGCCTCCTTTCTCAGCAGCTACCACTGCAGCTGCCTGTCAGCCACCCTGCACGAGAGCCCCTGACCAGCCCCCCGTGCCTGCAGCTGTACCTGTGTGTGCAGCCGTGCAGCTCCGTCAAGCGCTGGCTCCCGGCTTTGGAGTGAAGGGCATCCACGTTCTGGGTCACCAGCCAGTGCAGCTTGCCCAGCTTCTCCCAGTCTCTCAGTACCAGGTGTGCCTTGTTTGGCTGGTGGGAGGAGAACTGGGGCCAGCCCACAAAGTTCCTGGCCCAGTAGCGCTGCCGGGCACTGGCGCTGCGGACGAACTCGGCGTGCTGGACGGGCCGTCTGTCTGTCCTGGCGTAGAGCCCAATGCCCTCAGAGCGGTAATCTGGGATCCCTGACTCGGTCGAGATTCCAGCTCCAGTCATTACAAACAGCCTCTTGGAGTTAGAAACAAAGTGCTGCAGCTCCTCCACTTCCACAGGATCTGGGGGAAGACAGGCTGGCACGAAAGTCAAGTTTGGAGAGGCTCTGGATACGGAATGGGATCTGAAATGATGCAGTCTGATGGCTCTGAAAACTCCAGACCACTTCCTGGCAGAGAACATGTTCAGCTAAAAGGCAAGAACAGAACATATGGCAGCTAAAAGAAAGCAAAAAGCATATCCTTAATGCCATTTTCTTGGGATTCTCTGGAAAATGATGCTGATAAGTATTCTTTGCTCTCTTTTTAGTAAAGAAACCAGTTATTTTGGAAGCATTAACTACAGCCCACCATCCAAGGACAGTATGTTCCTTTGGCAGAGGGGAGCACTGAGCACAAAGGGTTCCTGCTGTTCCCTCCTGGTGTGAAGGATGGCTGCCTAAGAGGACTTGTACAGAGCCCAGAAAGACCTGTGCATGCAAAGCCTTTCCCAGGTATGTGCAGCAGGCCAGACACGAAATGGCAGGAAGACCAAGCACCTCACAGAGGCACTGGCTGGTTCCTCCCCAGAAGAGCCCCTTGCTCTGCATTTTTAACATTCTGCCTGCTCCAAATCAGTCTTTTTTATTTACCCCATCCTTTACACATGTTGTAGGAAGGGAGAGAAAAACAACCTTGAAATGTTGTTTTTTCCCAACAAAGGCCTTGACTGGAGTTACTCCTGTGTGGTGTGTTTTGGTTGTTTTTTTTTTTTTTCCTTCCCCTACAAAGGCCTGGAGCAGAATAGGCCTTGAAATGGGACTGAAGATGATTAGGGCACTGTCTAAATGCCTCTGGCACCTCCTCTTTTGTGGGTGCCACCTCCCCAGAGTCGGTGGGGCGCTGGAGGGGCATTGCTTTGCTTCTCCAGTAGACACGGGGCTTTCTGAGAGAGAAGGGATCATCCAAAGTGTGTGGGGCAGAAGGAACTGCCTGGCAGGTAGGAATGGGAGGGATACCCTGCTTTAAGGGAGGAATGACATGCCCTGCCGGGGACGGGCAGGGTGGCTTTGCTGATTAAGTGGCCTGGAATTGTGTGCAGGACCTGCTGGGACATGAGTGGATGGGTTCGGACTTTGATTTTGTTTGGGCTTTCTAGCAGTCTGCAGTTCTTTCTCCATTTCACTGTTTTAAAACTACTTTTTCCAGGCTTTTCTATGGTTTTGCAAACAATGTACAAAAAGCTTTGAAAGCAACAGTCCTGAGCATTGACTGTGTGGTATTTCTGCCTCCTTAAATCTCCCTAAGCAGGGGGGCTTGTATAAGATGTGGAAGATGGAGGAAGAACTTTATTTACTGATAAAAGGGGACGATCTCCTGAACACCTAAACTTCAGATTTATTTAAATATTGCTCCATTTACTGTAAGACCTAGTACTGGGAGGCAACTGGGGGCTTAGATACATCTGAAATTTAGGTGTTCAGCTCCAAGTACTGTGATACTAAATTGATGCTAGTGGTAAAGAGTAGATTTGGCTCATGTAGTCTTCAGATCTCAAGGCTTTTTGTCATCATCAGTTGAAATACAGGGAAGACTGGACAGTGTCCATGGTCTGAATTACTTTTTGTATCTAAGCAGTGACTCTGTTTGCAATGATTTTTGCTTTGTTTTGCTGTTTAGCAGGAGTGGTGTTGGGCATTCCCTCTGAGGAGGTTTAATTTCCCATATGAATTAATTAGAATGGACAAAGTCTCCCAGTAAACTAATTTACTTTGAAAGTAACTTGTGTCATGATGCTCCCAAAAGGCTGTTAAGCCAGTTTGATGGTAATTAAATGGCTTTAACTGATGAAAACTCTTCATTCCTGCCCCTTATCATCAAAAGATCTCTTGGAAGGAAATGTTCAGAGGCAAAATGAAATAGAAATGTAATAGGGGTTGGCCCACAAGAGAGAGAAAGCAAAAATTACAGATACATTTGAAAGCTGCTGTGAACCAGGTAAGGACTATAGAAGAGAGAAAGTTAAAGGACAGAATATTTCCTGTCAAATACAAAGCTGCTTTTAAAATGAAAGTATGATTTAAAAATTATTTTTAAAAAATCCCCAAAACTACTGTACATACTAAGTGAAACTCTTTAAACGTACCTACGGAGATCTGAGGCTGAAGTTTGTTTTCAGCGCGCACCCAAGATGCTCCACAGAAAAAGATCAGGCAAGGTTAAGGTGGAAGATAAACGGGATCCTACAAACGGCTACAGGCCAGAAATCCAGAGGGACTGGCTCGTCATCGGGACCGCCGGGGGGCACAGGGAGTGTGCACGGGAGACACGGGACGTGTCTCTTGTGCTGCGATAGCGGCGGGGGCGCGGTGACAGCCGAACCGACCCCGTGCGAGGGGATCGGAGCGATGCGGTGGATCACGCGGAGCGCCCACCGCTCCTGCTGCTGCCGGCAGGGCCGCGGAAGGACGGGCCGGCCTGCCGGAAGGGCAGCCCTCTGGGAAATGTAGTTCGCGGGGAAAAAAAAAAATGAGCCCTAAGCACAAAGACTACAGCTCCCATGCGTCAGAGCGGGGACAGGGGGAGCGAAAGGTGTTCCCAACATCCCGACACCTGAGTCAGTTTGAAAACGCTGAGAGCTTCATAGCAGCCCTCGCGGAAACGTGTAAGATCAAAATCCGCATTCGTTTGATACAAATGCATGTGATAGCTTTGATAAAATACATTGTAGATGCTTGTCCTTATAGAAGACGCATTTTCTTTTAACTGATACCGACAGGTTTTAGGCTTAAAATGTGACTAAATAAATAATGGAAGAAAAACCCACTGAGGGCTGTTAAAGACATCTCTTCTAGCTCGGGAGTTAGGGCAGTGCCAACCTGTCCGCTGCTGACTGTGCACCCTGGCAGGAACCCATCGTGCCTCTCTGCTTGGTGCAGGTTTCAGTCTCAGTAATCACCTGACAATTTGTACACTTTGCCTGGCAATGAGGACTTTGCGTTTGGGTTTTTTTTTGTTTGTTTGTTTTCCTTCAAATGAGACTTATTTTTCTGAGGAACAAATGATATGAGGAAGGCCAGACTGCTGCATGGTAGCAGCCTGGTGCACTGGGTGCCCAGCAGTCTCACAGACAATGGGCTCTTTCTAAAGATTTGGACTGCTTTTCAGATGCATTCACCAAAGAGCTCTTGCTAAACAGTTCAAAACACTGCAGAAAGTTTTAATCCGTTCTTCTTGTCTCTTACAGCTATTTCAAAGCCCGGGTGAGCCCGAGCCTCTGTGTAGCAGTGTGTAATTTTGTGATCACAAGGAAGAAGCGCATCCTGCTCGCTCGGTGTGCAGTGCCACCCTGCCTGTCCTTCTGCCCCTGGGCAGAGGTGTGGAGTGAAACCAACCCTCTTTTTGGCAGCTTCGTGAGTCTAAATGACTTTCCGCGATTTATACTTTAGGAGTTTAAACGTGTTTAAAACTGTTGGGTGATGGCCTTGCTTTGGTGGCACCAGGAGGCGAGGGCAGGTGGCACCCGGCAGACCGCGCTTCTCCCTGGTGCTCCTCGAGAGTGTCCCCGCCCCGTTCCGTGCGCCCCCTCCCGGGATGCAAAACAGCGACTTTTGGCCAATGCCCCGGGCTCGAGCAGCGCCTTCCCTGGCGCTCATTACCATAGCGCCCTCCCGGCAACCTCCGCGGGTCCCGGCGGAGCCACCGGCGC
>VZTF01000167.1:1227533-1273391 GCA_013397755.1 Cnemophilus loriae
GGCCCCCTCGGCCGGGCTGTCCCGGGGCTGCCGCCGCCCGCCCGCGGCCAGGGCAGGCGGTGGCTGTCCCGGCCGGGAAGGGCGCCCCGCGCTCCTGTGCCCGGAGCAGCGTGCAGCGTACTCGGGTTTCAGCAAACACCTCCTCCCCTGCCCCGTGCCGCCGCCCGCCCGCGGCCAGGGCAGGCGGTGGCTGTCCCGGCCGGGAAGGGCGCCCCGCGCTCCTGTGCCCGGAGCAGCGTGCAGCGTACTCGGGTTTCAGCAAACACCTCCTCCCCTGCCCCGCCGCAGCCCCTCCAGCCTGTTCTTGGGCGAGATCTGAACTTTGCGCGGGTATGGAGTGGGGAGCCCTCGGGGGTAAGCGGAGCCAAGCCGGGCTCAAGAGCTCGTCCTCGTCCTCCCTCTGCTTCTCCCAGGTGTGCTGCGTTATACAGTTTCCCGAAACCGGGTAATGGAGAAATGTCAGGCAACTGGTCTCAAGGGAAAGATCTAGAGAATGTGAGTTCCTTTGGTATCAAGCCGGAAAGGGTGTGGATCTGCCAAAATCCCTTGTGCTCTGGGAGGCATTAGGGCGACTGAGTTCCGCTTATGAAACTGATTAAATCAGACACTGGGGAGGGGCTGTGATCCGTTACTTCCATCCTACCTTTAATAGAAGCCAGACGTTCTGTTGACATATAGTCCAAGAAAATTGCAGGTTTATTCCTGGACCTGGAGGCTCACATTACGGTGCTGGCATAAAGCTGGTGGTCACACCTTCAGAAAACAGACTCTGGATTGGGCTAATGATAAAACTTACAGGGCAAGGAGTCCATCTGCTGCGTGGCTTCCTGGTGAAAGGTGTGTCCACTAAGGATTCATCCTTGGGGAGTGAAACCTTACCCTCTGCTTGAGTGAAGTAGCTGTTGGTGGAAACAGAAGTAATGTCTACTGCAGCTTCTTCTCGTGATTATTGTTCCTTTAAGTGGAGACAGCTCCGTTTACCTATTCTCATATCCCTCATTCGGGTTATCTCTTGGAGATTTGGTGCAAGTTCCTAGCATGTTCAGGAATGCGTTGCTAGTCAGAACAGGATTCACCCAGTCTGTATATTGACTTGCTGAGTGGCCCTTCAAGATGAGCACACAGGTCTGTGTAGGGCCAGCTGAGTGTCTCACCAAGGTGCTCTTTTGTAAACCATGGGAGCTGTACTGTGCCCACTGCAACAGCTGCATTCCTGAACAGTGATAGTGTGACTTCCCAGTTGTTGGAGTAGGCTACTGCAGTTTCTTAAAATTTTTTCTTTCCTCTGTAGCAGAATTAGAGGTGAACTGCAGAGAAATTGTGAAAAAGATCAGAGTTTGTGCCTGGTTTGTTCTTCTGAGCTCCAAAGTGTATTGGGACAACCAAAAGTTAAAGTTGTGATCTGACTTGGAAAATAGAACTTTTAGTCTCAGCAACTTGATTTCATCAAGTCTTAATTACACTGCGTGTGTCTCAATTTTTGTGCAGCCTTTCAGACTGGACAAGATCTAATTAACAGTAAGCAGCTGAACAAAAAAAGTGTGACCCTTTCTCTCTCTAAGCTTTTCTGTGGTGTACAGAATTCACCACGGAAAAGCACACCAGCTGTTTTCCCTCTGTGAATCATTGTTAACCCCAAAATGGCTCACTTCCTTCTCTAAAGCCATTCACCTTGGGATGCACGCATAATGGAACAGTGCTGTGCTGATAGAACTCCCCTGAAATAAGTCAGACTTCGAACTCAAGTGAGAGTTGTTTGTTTTTCTTTCCTCATTATCTATGGGTGGATTATCTGAGTTGTGGATTAACTGTGCCATGGATACAGACGTCTGCACTGGCTCTGTCCAGAGTCAAGCTGGTTAGGCAGGACTTGTTGGTTCAGGCACAGTGCCATGTGGACAAAGCTGCTCTGATTCCAGGGACAGTTTTGGCCCAAAAGGAGTTTGGTGTTGAGCTGGGACTTGCAGATTCAGAGTTGATGTCAAGTCAAATTAGCTCAGATACTTCCACACCTTTCTTCTGGAGCTGTGTGGTGCAGAAATGAGCAGTGAGTGAAGGGCCTTGCTGGGTGTGAGGGAACCTCTCACAGAGACCATTGGTGTGTCTGTTCTGACTCCCTGCCTTTATCAAAGATCTCCCTCTTCCCTAGAGCTGGGGGATTTGATCAGTGTGTACATGTGCACCGTAAAATGGAGGTCCAGAAGTATCTCAGTTTCGTGCTTGGACTGGAGAGGATAGGAAACATATGAAAATGGATTTTTCTTGCTTTGAGGATTCATTTGGAGTTGAAAAAAATCTTCATTCCCTTTTTCCCCCCTCTCCCAGTGCTGAAGAAGCTCACACAGGAAACGTTCCGCAGGCTGGAGCTGTGCACCCTGTTGTTCTGGGGGAGCCTCCGTGGCACGGGACACGCAGTGCTGGGCTGGATGTAAACTGGAACAGGCCGTGGTGGGAAGGGGGAGGAGAGCAGCTGGCCAGGCTCGTCCAGATTGTCTCCCTGCAATCTCTCTAAGGAAGCGCATTTTGCGGATGTGCTTGGAGTTTGACAGGAAGTTTGCTGAACGAGTTTGCCGTTCTGCAGTGCTGTAAATTGGCACAGAGAGTACAGCTTGGCCCTAAAGGGTGAGAATCCTGACTTGGGGCTCTTGCCCCTTGCAGGGGATTGCCAAAGCACAGCCTGTGCTTCCAGCACACAGGTGACCATCCACGCATACTTGCTTCAGACAATCTGAGACACTGAATGAGATGCTGAGTTACTGGTTCTGTGGTGCTACCTTGTCTAAGTAGTATGAGGGAACAGATCCATTAGGATCTGCTGGTTGCAGAGGAAGCAGCCTAATTTGTGTAATGTGTCATGTATTTATGGTGAGAGGAGTAGGAGAAGAGAAACTTTACATTTGCTTTAGTTGGATACTGTTTGATTTTGACTTCAAAAGTTTTTTACAGCCTTTTTCTGAAAGGGGTTGTTTGCAAATACTGCTGGGAAACCTTTTGGTAACTCCAGACAGAAATGGTGTGGCTTTTAGAAGCTTTCATTTGATGTCTTTGAAATTCGCACTTCTCTACTGCTATTTTTTTTTAAATTTTTGTTTTCAAAGGCTTCAGATATTTTTAAACTGGATTTTGCAATCAAAAACAAAACAGCATTCACTGGAGCTTGTAAAAGGTGTTTTACAAAGAAGTTAAATCTGTTTAATGGGGACATATTTATGGCAGAGTTTTGGCTGTGCATGTCAACTAGACTGTGAGCTGCTTTTTTTAGGTGTGCTTGCTCACTTCTAGATGGGTTTTTCTTTTGTGTAAGGTTGGTCTAGCAATTTGGCTTCAAAATTCTGGGTGCATAGGTTCAGGGGCACAAGAGATTTTGCTTTCTAAGTTGTTTCCCTCTGTTTTAGGAACTCTAATCCACCCTCTCTTCAGTGCTTAATCCTCTCAAGACTGACTTTAAAGGGAGCAATCTTGCCATTGATTTTTCATGGGAGTGTGGAGGGAGGTGCATGTGTTTCCATCTGTCATCTGTCCTAACGTTTGGAAGATTGCTGTGCTCTCCAGGGCGGTGCTGTCTGTCCCTCTCCAGAGGGGGATGCTTGCCTGTTTCTGACTCAGTTCCTTTAGTTTGGGAGTCATATGCTGTGGGTTTTGGGCTCACTTGACTGAAAGGTTACTGTGAAATTGCTCATGGTCAGCTACGCCCAGGAAAATGGTACTGGGGGGAAGCACTGGTAAAGTAATTTGGTGCCTTGGCTTTCTACTGGCTCGGATTTCTGAGTCCTTCCTGCCGCTGGGCGAGAAGGCTGTAAACAGAACTAATGCTCTGCACAATGGGGTTCTGACTTGTTTCAGCTCCTTAGCTGTTGTGACCCCTCGTAAAACAGGGACTTCATTGTCCTGAGCAACTCAGACAGGGAGTCCTCTGCCTCAAGCAGTGTGCGATGCAGAGAGAGGCTTCTTTTCTTGTTGCTCTGTTTCCACGGAAAGGCTGGACTCTGTGCTGTCTTTAGCTCCTTTGTCCCTCGCTGGGAGAGGTCAACTTATCCCAAGTGTTCAGCTGCCCTCCTGGTTAAAGCTGATCGTCCGACACCATCTCTGCCACTAGAGAAACAAATGGGAAACTTCTCATACATCTTCAACGCTCTCTCTCTCTCCTTTTTCTTTCTTTCCTAGGGAATCATGGTACCTCAGTTTCTCTGGACCCTTTTTTCCTCACCTCTTGCCCTTTGAAGTTTATTTATTGTATGAAACAAGTTGTGAAACTGTAGAAATGACAGGTAAAGTTCTAAAGTCTGGCAGCAGAACAAGGACCAACAATGTACTTCTATTTAGATCAGAGTTGATTTTCTGATGTGCTGCTAAGACAGATAAATCCCTTGTATTAAAACTCTGTAACTAGAGGGGGGGGAAAGCCTGTCCATGGCCACAAAACAAATCTGTTTGAATTGAACTAATGTATTAGTTGTGATATCCAGAATCTGCTGCAGCTTTGGAGACAGCCAGAGCAGATTCTGAATGCAGTTGTGTGTGCTAGTGGAAAATCATTGTGAGTGAATGGGATCTCTGGTCCCAGTTTCCTGCTCTGGTCTCAGCCTGTGCTTCCCTCTTTGTGATCCTGTGTGTCCCTTTTTGTCTGATGCGGAAGCTGTTAATGAAGATGCTCTTCTGTTCCAGCTGCCTGAAAGTGAGATATTGTCTGTGGGAAGCTTTCTCACGCTGTGATAAGATGATGGGGTTTAGGGAATGAGTTCCTTGCTCACTTCAGGCCTGTCCTAACCAGCTGAGGTTTAGTAAGAAGCCCTGGAAGTACAGGTTATCATGACTGTTAGGATATTGCATTTTAAAGTGAGAAGCAGGGAACTATCTCATCTGTGGCAAGATTACTACATGCAGTAGAGCAGAGTAGAAGCAAGAAGTGGCACCATTGCTTTCCACTTTGGCTTAAGTTGAATGGGTTAGAGAATAAATTGTGATCTCAAATTGGTTTCACTTGATTTAACTGCTGGCTGCTGAGGTGTTCCCTGTGGCCATCTCCCTTGCTTGTGTCCACAATAACTGTTGGACAGTTAACTGGGTCAGCAAGCTGATTCTTCTCAAAGTCATTTTTTTTACATAGATGGTGGACTGGGAAGTGAGGCCACCTCTTTTAGCTGTGGGTTGTGTTTAATATAGCATAAGGTAACCATTTATTCACAGCCTCAAAAATGTACCCTAACTTAAGGCATGTTGTTTCTCTGTCTCTGAAACAGGGGTAATTACTCCTTACCTGCAAAGTGTGGTTATGTTGGTTGAGATCTTTGTGTTTCTGAAATAGCTTCCAGCTGAAAAGCTTCTTTCAAGCTTTTCTAGTAACCATTGCTGGAAAAGTTTACAGTGACAAGTTTGAATTAGATTTACAAGTTTTTATTCCTTTCTCAGCGCTGTTGAATGTTCCCTCTCTGCCCTTCTGATTGCTCATCCCTTCTTCACCCCCCGTTATGACAGGCTGTGAGTAGGGAGAAAAGATTTCCCTTCCCTTCCAAGCTCCCCACAGTAGTTCTGCCCTAGTCTTTCCCTTTACCACAGAGCGTCGTGAAGTCATTCAAAGAATGTTGTGTGCTAAAGATACACCATAAAAATAGGAGGTGGGTGATGACTTTCTCATGTCAGTTTTAACTGGTTTTCCCATTCGTGCTCACTCTCTTTTCAAATGGCCCCAGAGCTGCAGCAACCAGCTAGCTGGGGACAGTCTCCCTTGGCTGATGGGTGTTGAAGTCCATGCTCTCTCTTCTGTGCGTGTGTGGTTTTAATCCCGATGAAGCAAACAAGGTAGAAATGGCAACTGGAGCACTGTGGAACAAGTTTGGTGTTGGTGTTTCAGTTACAGGAACTGACTCCTGAGGTTGTGTGTTTGTTAGGAGTCTGGTAAACTCTTTTTCTGCTCACACAAATGCAGCTTTTTCTTTTAGCAGACAGTAACTATTCTGAATTTACATGGGAAATTTATCTAAGCAGTTTGAGACAACTCTAAACTGAGGAGCCAAGAGAGCTTACGGCAGGCCACAGGGGGAGGCAGCATGCATTGTTAGTGCTTGGCTCCTTTTTCCCTGAGCTGGACTGTCTCTACACTGTGAACAAGTTCAGTTCAAGTTATTGAAATGATGATGAGATAATCTGAAGTTGCCCAGTGCAACTTGTAATGGCACTTCTCGCAGTGTTCTTATTACCATGTGCACATCTGCGTAGATGGCTCTGCTGGGTGAGGTACTGAGTGTCGGGCTGGCAGCATGCAGTGGAGTGTAGCTTAGTTTCTTGTGGTTTTTTTACTGTTTATTGCATGTGTTTAAACCTCTAACATTTTGCAAATCATTTGAAGAACATCAAAAAAAGTAAATGGCGCTCCAGGGAATAAACCTTCTGAATGACACTCTGCATGGGGAATTGTGCTTTAAATGGCTCAGCTATAAATCAGACTGTATGGGGACTCCAGGAATAAACCAGTCCCATGTTTTTGTCACAGAACTGAGCTGGCAGACAGAATTAATCCTGTGTCTGTCTAGATGCCTCACAGGATCTTGCTTTATTTCCATTGCTGAAGAGAAAGGTGAACAGAGAATTTCACTTCGTGCTGTGGGGAAGTTTGTGGTGGTTCAAGAACTGTGGTTAGGCTGAGTTTTAATAAGAGCAGGAGGTGATAAAAGAAGCCAGAGGTAGAAAAGGTCATGGGCAGGAAGGCTGTAAATAATTTGCTGTGGATTAGGGGCTTAGTATTCCCTTGTTTTATCCTCTTTCATGGTTCTAAACAAGTTCAGGGAAATGTGAAAGGGTTTCTTTTGGGTCGAAGCCACTAATTTCAGCCGGATCAGACAAAAAAGCCTAAGGCTAACTGCATGTCACACAAGGTTACTGGTGCCCCACGAGCTGCAATAAGATGGTGGCTTGGCTGGTCTCTGCTGCTCATCTTGTTTGACCATTAGTTGAATCTGCTGCTCCCCATTCCTCAGCACCAGCGACTGCCTTGGGACTAGGTTTGTTGGGGTTTTTTTTGCTGCTAGCAAATGACCCTTTTTGGGCAGCGATGATCCCCAAGAGTAAGGTGCCTAGAGTAGTACTTCTGGTCTGAACCTCCTGTTCATTATGGTTTTATGTGGGAGACTTTTTTTTGGCTGCGTAGGCCTGGTCAGACAGTGTGACACACAGCTGGAACTATTCTGCCCGGCTGCGAGCAGCTCCAGCAGTCAGACAGGATCCCTGCAGAGAGCTGGAGCACTGGGGGAGGGAACGAAATGCCATTTCACCCACGTCATGAAATCTCTTATCAGTGGCCAACTCAGAGTTGTGAGTGGGTGAGCTGCCTTGGCCAGAAGAAGCTGCCTTTTATTTCTGCTGGGAAAGATGAGGAGCTCAGCACTGTCAGTCAGGCTGAGAGCTGTGGAGTGGCTGTGTGGAGTTTGGGATGAATTTGTCAGTCAGGTTCTTATAACCCTAAGATTGTAGTTTTCAATCTGTCTTGCTTGTGCTTAATCTGCTCAGAACAGCCAAGCAGCAAATCTCAGTTTGCTTGGGCAGCGCCTCACAACTGCTCTGTCGTGCTGCTCCTGTACTTCTTAACTGCTTAAATCCAGTGCCTCCAGCACCTTCTGTCTTGGGGTCATGCTTAAATGCCTTGGTGTGAGTTAGAGAGAAAATCTGTTAGGTTATCATTCATTTTTCTGTAAGGGTTGGTTAAGGGCTTTACTTGCTACTTTCCCATCAAATGTGAGGGAGAAATCTGCTTGAAAGAGATCACCATGGTATGGCTGTGGTGGTGTGAAACTCTGAGACCTTCTGGGCTGTCTGGATCTGCTGGAGCCCCCTGATTGTATTGCTTGGGTCTGGAAAATGCTGTGTGTGGGATGGGAGAGCCAGTGGGATGCGAGGCGTTGGGAACGGTGTCTGTCTGGTGTGGTCCTGCCCTTCCAGGGTTGGGAGGCTGTTTGCTGGGGAGGAGGGGTTGAAGGAAGGGGCTGGGGGTGGTGCAGGGAGGAAGCTTTATGTAATTCTTGGCTGGCTTTTGAATAATTGTTTTAATGAAATGGAATGCAGTGTATTCAGTACTTGCTTGGCAGAAATCTCATTCCAGCTTTTTTTTTTTTTTTGTGTTTGTTTGTTTGTTTGTTTTGTTTTGTTTTCTATCTTGGAGCGGGGAAAGGAGTTGGAGTTGCTCTATTTCCCAGCTGCTTTAAACACTTAGGCTTGGATTTGTTATGAAGATAGAAGTGGAATATTGTTCTTGGTGAGGGGGCAGTTGCACTGCTGTGCCTGTGTGGGAAGTTGTCTTTGTACATTGGATGTGTAAGCGGCAGAGCCTGGTCCCTGTGTTCCTCTGAGGGCTGTGGATGCCAGTGTGGTTTGAGGTGGAGCAGGTTAATTTTAAAGTACCCAACAGTAACGGGATGAAAGTAATGTGAGTAAGTACATGTCCATATAAAATACACGTGCATCCAGGTACTTGATAGGAAAATTCATCTCTTTTCCTCTGTGCCCTAGTTCAGGGCATAGCAGGGAAGAACGTGATGAGCTGAGACAACGAAGTCAACTTAATTTTCAGCAAAGCAGAAATGTAGGCACTGGGAATCTTGACTTCTCTAGACTAGTGCAAAACAGTCTGTCCAGTTATCTCAGAGGATTGTTGACTTTTACATAGGATTGGTGGAGACACAGTCAGAGATCATGCTGAAAACCCTTTTTTAGAAAGTAATTTGGAGAAGGATTTAGTTCATGTACCTCTGAAAGGGAAGTTTATTCTCATGCTGCTTCTATTTCAGTATTGCTGCCATTTCCATTTTTGGTCAGTGCTGGAGATCGGTCTCTCTTACTCATCTTTACCTCTCAAAAATCTACTTTCTCTTTGGTCTTGGTAATTTTTTTTCCTCGCTTGTTCTTTTCTGCGGTCAAGAGTTCTCTTGTGAGTAACAGTCTTTGATTGATAGAATAAAATTTTTCTTTATCAAGTAACAGCTTGTGTTCAGGGCACTGAAATGAAGAAGCTGTCACGTGTTTAATTTCTGTATTAATACTGCTCGTGGTGAAAAATCCTCACTATTTCTCTTGCTGCTGCTGAAACAAGCAAGAGACTTGTGACTGGTACTTGTGTCATGATGTCAGATGACAGGTACAATGATGGGTCATCTACCTTCTCATGTAGGAAGAGATAAGAAAACCTTAAACATTCTCCAGCTCTTCTCCATCCACTGGCTCCAATATACTCCAGTTCTAAAAACATTAGTTTTCTGTCTAGATTTAGCAATTTTCTTTCTTTCAGTGGGCCAATGTCATGGCATTGTGAAACTCTTGAGCCACATTCTTCTGCCAATACTAAAAAAAAACCCTCTAAGTCAGAGCTCTGCAGCTGTGGAGCCATCAGCAGTCTCCATCAAACTGCCACCCACATCTCCCAAAGTGGACCAGGGGACCAGTTCCCACATTCATTTCTGAAGCACTGTCCTCCTTTCATTCCCAGAAGCTGCTTTTAAAGTGAAAAGAAGCTGCTTTAACTAGATTTTTAACCGTGTGCTTCTTGGCCCCTTGTGCTCTGTTGTCTTTCAAAGCTGTTGCTTGCTCACTATCTGCAATTACTTGAGTTATTTTTAAGTTACAGTGCAGTGCTCATCAGACTGCAAGCTTCATTTCAAAACTTTCTACCTATTATAGTTATAAGTAGTACCAGATCCACACGACTGAAAAATGTGAAATATTTTGTTGTCATTTCCCCCTGCCCTGTTCTGTGAGTTTACATTGTGCTTTTGGCAGCGCTTTGTGTAAAGTCAGTTGCTGATGATGACTTACACTTTTTGGCTTACAAAGAGTTCGGTGTTGCTTCCAAGTCTGCTCCCACCCTGTTGCAGAGAACCCCTGCAGAAATGAAAACTTCTTAAAAGAAACATCCACCATTTTGAGAGTACTTCCTTAGTAATTACATTTTTGACAAGCCAGTTAAACCACATATGACATTTGACACAAGTTCCCATTTTAAAAAAAGGGAAACAACCCACTTCGGAGTGGTTGGCAGATCAAGCCAGCAAGTCTTTATTTGTATCTCAAAATACTAACTTTTTATCTGCATGAGATATGCAGGGACTCTGTATCTTCTTATTGACACAGGCTTTTAAAACTTGAGATACCTTGGTTTTTTAAGAGTAGGTTTGCATTTGTTGAACCTTCTTTGCATTTATGCTCTTTGGAGCTATACTTGTTACTTACTGAATGGGAAGTTGGTGAAGCTAATGAAAAGTATACTTTTCAAGGACTAAAATCTGTCAAGTCTGCATTCTGGTATCCCATTTAAAAGCCTTCAGGATAGGAATGCTTCAATAAGACTGTACTAAATATGGATATGATTACAGAGTCTCTTCAGTGTCCCCGTTCTTTATTACTGGAATCCTCCTTTTGCTGGTAGCCAGGGCACTCTACATCTCATTGGCAGAATTTGTGCTTCTAATGCTTTTAATGAATTCAGAATTCTTTTAATGAATTCAGAATTTACACTAGTATTTCAGTCCTTTATTTAATCATCTTTATGTGTGTCTCAAATTTTGTAACTGGCACTTTGCCTGGATGGGTCTATATTCAGATCTGTTTATGCTGCTTGGATAGGATTTCCACAGCTTAAAAGATGCTATTTTTTTCCCCTCAAGTTCCATGTCTATTATTGCATAACCATGCAAATCCTACTCTTCCCTTTATTGGTAATAGGGTCCGCATGCTTTCCTGTTTCTGTTACTTTTAAAAAGGCAGATAATTAACTTGGAATGTGCAAGCTCTGACAGTATTTTGTCTGCGACTGTGTCCAAACCCGTTTTTACATAGGCAGATGCAGAGGATCACAGGGATCTTTAGCAATGCTGCTGCTGACTGTGCTTACCTGTGTGCTGCTGGGCTGTCTGAGGTGGTGCTCCTGCTGCTGGTTGAGTCCATACAAGGGCTTGCTGCTGCCGAAGGGGGACATGCCTTTACTCTTACTTATCCTTTCTCCTTCTGTGCTCTCTGACTGTTTGGACATTGCCCTTCTTGCTGATTGCTGTGCTCATCTCTTCCCTGACCCAAAAGAAGACAGCTTTTTTCCACTGGGTGTATATTCTGTTGGACTTGTTCACAGAGGGGTCTTGTGAGAGCCAGAGCCTGCACAAGTAAGTGGCAGCAGCACATGTCTGGAAGAGGGAGTAAAACCTCTCCATTTTTGGCAGTGGTGAGCTGTTAATTTGCCTTTCTGCATCTTACGAAACTGTATCCTTCACTCCAGGGTGCTCACTGTCCAGTGGAACTCCTGTGCTCTGTTGCACTGTAAGCACTGAGGTAACATGTTTCCCTTCCCTAGATGAGTTAGAATCAGCAGTTACCAAATTATGATCTCCAAGTTGTCGAGTGCTCTACAGCTGTTGTGAGGGGTCCCCTTGAGAGGTCACAGCCAGGTGCTTGTCATTTCCACCCGGGGGCTCTGGAGCACACCAGGATTGCTGTTGCCCAGAGATTTGGAGACCACTGCTGTGTGTTCACAATGTTGTGATTTGCCACTGTTGATTTCACGCTAAGCTACTGCTTAGAAGCTGCTCAGAAGAGCGATCCAGTCCTGGATCAGCATGTGTTGTAACCTCAATGCTGTTTATGACAACTTTCAGTTGTACGAATCTCAACCAAATACCAACGCAGGGCTTAAAAAATGCCCTTGTCTCTTCAGTGTCTTCGTGTCTCTTCAGCGGGCATGTAGGGGGTTGCTTGTTGTAGTTGAGTGCTGCACACCTCTGCACTCAAGCCTTGAGCTTCTGTTTATTCCCTTTACCAGAGCTGTGGTTTAAAATCCACAGTGCCTTGTTTCCTGCTGGTTCTATTCCCATCCTTGGACTCTTTTGTCTAGTGGAGATCTCCTTTGTACCAGATTTGTCAGATGTTTGTAGAATGGCAGCGCTGTGTTTTGACCTAGTGCTTGTGGAGTAGCTGCACTCTGCTGTAGCAGGAAGGGTCTGGTTCCTCAGATAGCTGGCTTGGCTGAGCCCCTCTTCCTGTAGGAATACAAGGGAGCTGGTATTTTGTCCAGAGGCCTTGGCCCTGGAAATTTTCCCTGAGGGGTCAGTTCAGTGGCTGCTTGTTTGGTGTTCATGAATATTTCTTTTTTGTTTTGGCAGAGGAGAGCAGATCCTGTTGGACTTCTTCTAGAAACTTTCAGAGGGAAGCCAGCAGCAAATGAAAATTCTTATGACATGCACGAGAAGGGTTAACTTAATATTTTGCATGCATAAGGATAAATAAAGGACTAAAAAAGGCATTGTATTGGTTACTAGTGTTTTTGGGTTTATTACATTTTTTTTCCCCATCTCGAATGTTGGCTAAAATCCAGCCCAGGTCAGTGGTGAGGTGTTAACTGTTCAGTTGTTTGTGTACAATGTTTACTCTCACTCCAGTCTGTTCCTGCCACCAAACTGGCCAGGATGCCATTTCATTCCTGTTTGTACAGAGCAATGTCCCTCGCTTTAGTCTGAGCCAACTCACCTCCCTCTCGGAGAGAGTTGGGTCAGGATTGGCCATTTGCTACTGCCTTTGTCTGGGACTTCCTGGAAATGCCTGAGGATGTGTTTGCTGTCAGGCAGAGATCAGAAATAGATCTTGTATAAGAAGAGCCATTCCAGGAGAAGACTGTCAGAGGCTGTACTTACCCTCCTTGGAGCCCAGAGCTGTTTCCAATTTCACAGCTGACACACAGGGAGAGAAACGGAGACTCTAATTTGTGCAGATAGTTGTTCCTTGTGATGTTTTACAGGGCTAGCTATAACTGCCTGGTGAACACCAGTCAGTTTGCTTCCAAAAGGAGAGGATTCTGACAAAAGACTTGGTGGCAGGTGGAGCTCATAGGAGACTGCCGATTCAGCCTGAGAAATCCCAACTTAAATATTTTTAGTACAGGCCTGAGAGTCAGATTTGCTTTCTATTCTGATATAATAGGGACTTGCCATGTTATGTTGGGCTGTTCAGGGCTGCATGTCTGTTCTCCATTTCTGAAAGGTACATTGCTTTTGTGCTCTCAAGAAAGCGTGAATGTTAGGGTGAGGATTCTGATCTGTGAGCTTCGTTGGGATTCAGGTGCAGTGGCTGCAGACTTTACTGCCTGCAGTTGCTGCAGGCCGCAGCCAGTTACATCAATACAAAATGGAATATGTGGAGATTTAGGTTTAGGGTGTGGAGCTGTGACTGAAAAATGTGACTGAAAAAGGCTTCCACGTGATAAGTGCTGTAACTTGGGGGTGGGATAATCATCTGAGGACAGTGGTATTTAAATCATAGTGGTCTGAATCCCTGGAGGTCAGGAGCTGGAGCACTGGGTAAGGCTGGTTACGTCTGCGGGAAGCGTTTTACGTGTCACCTTGTGATTTTTCTCTTGTGCAATCTCCAGCTTCTCTGTCCAGTGAAGCAGAGCCCAGCTTTGTGCTCTTCAGCCTTGTGCAAACGTTGAGGTCAGTTCAGCTTTTGCATGCGCTGTGTCACAGGATGTGCCACAGCTGTGATGTACAAACCCTTGACAAACTTTCCTCATTCCCCTGAAGATTGGTCATGGAGCAGTGGAAGAATTTTTTGACTGTGCTTATCCAGCTTTGGAAATGGTTTCCTGTTATTCAGGACTCTGACAATCCAGTGAATCTAGGTAGAAAGGAACCACACAAAGGATTATTTTCTGTTTTGGCTTCACACAGCTGTGAATCTCTGGAGGTATTCAAGGCTTATGTAGCTGGATCTGGCATTCTCAGGAGCCTTTGGTAGCTGTGAAACTGAAAACATTTATTTGTTTAGTAAGCTGGAACATGAATTCAGTTTTAGGCAGCCAGTCTTAGCATAGGGTGTTTTTTCTTGGCATGAGCTGTTTGCTGCTCAGGACTATAAACAGAGGGAAATAAATATCAGATGTCTCTCTTCACTTCAAGTGTGGAGAAAGCCATGGTATAAAAAAGAAGATGCTGTATGTGTCAGGAAATAACCCTTCCCTACACCCCCCCCCTTCCTGATCCAGCACTTCTGGAAATGAGAAGTAAACGGGAGGACACACCTTTGGGAGGGAACAGCCTCTGAAAGTAGCTGTCACAGTGCTGCCGCTCAGTTCGAGTGCTCCTCTTGGAGGCAATAGGTGAATAATACAACAGCCCACCTTGCTTTCCTCTATGCTGTCCTTACATCTTCAGTGCCAACAGGAGTTTGTTCTTCCTGGTGTTTCTGTTGCCAGCTTTTGAATGTGATAGGCAAAGCAGTGGAGTGGACAGCTGAGGTTAATTTGAAGACCTTCAAAAGGCTACACTTGGTTTTAGCAGCTTTTTGTCTGAAAACAAAAAAAAAATATATTCAAACTGTATTTTGTTTCTCTGGAGCATTTTCCCTTCTGAAAGGAGAAGGGACTTAAAGCACAAATCACTTTCAGTGTGAGGATGCTCTGCACACCTGTGACATATTGAGGAATATTTATCTCTGACCACGAAAGCAGTTATGTACTTTGTGGGACCTCCATTATCGCAGCCATCTAATGAACTGTTCTGAGACAGTGGAAAGAGGATGAAAGTTTTGATCAGGAAGTTGGAGAAAGGCAGAATAACTACGTGTTTCTCTTTTGTAGGTGGTGGTTCATTTCTCTCACCCAGTTTAAGCTGGAGTCTAGTTTGGTGTTCAGAGAGCTAAGTGGAAAAATTCTGGTCCTACAGGGAAATAATTTGTGGTTCCTTCACACGACTTGGACTGTAGGCCAGGGAGTGCTGTGGATTTGTATTGTTTCATCCAGGAGACTGTGCTGACTCAATCTTTAAAGCACTTGCAGTGTCTCTCAGCCAGCATGCTGAGCTGGTGATCCCATGCCCTGTGGAACTAGTTAAGATTAGGTTACCTCCCTGCCAGCTCGGTGATGTGAACGGAGCCAGCAGCCAAAGGATTTCCCAGTCTGTTGCATCCAAGATGACAAGAGGTGGATCTGAGGTGCTGCCTCAAGGAATGGGGCTGTGATTCCCAGGGACTGCTGGTGTCAAGCTGCAGACTGGTCAGCTGGTTTTCCTACAGTGTCGCTGTGCCCTTGAGAGCCTGGCAGCTGCTGGGCTGCACAGGAACCTGCTCACTCCACGTGATGCTGCCCAGCACTCCAGCACTGCCACTATGCAGGAAATACACCACTGCAGGTCTGGGTGTCACAGAAATGGATTCATTTGCAAGGAAGTGGTGTGGGCAGTTCCAGGAAGGATCTAGCGGTGACGTTAATGGTTTTTCAGCGCACACACACAAATAGCCCTCCTGCCTATCAGAGGGATCTGGTGGAAGGTCTGAGCTCACATGATGGCTTCTGTTGGGTTTTTGTAGCATACAGAGTTGGCTTATTGTCAGTGTTATGGTCAGGAGTCTCTGTCAAAAGCTCACTCTTAAGCTGAGCAGCACAAATGAGAGCATCAGTGGGTACATAGCGTGTGCAGCCCTAGGGACTGAGCCGTGTCACAATTCTGGGGCTGGAAAGTCAAAATAAAATGTCAGCGGAGGCTCAGGTGGAAGCGGCTGGTAATGGTGAGGGATGTCTCCAGAATTAAGAGCATTTCAGTTTGAGCTGTCTGCTGATTGCATCTTTTCACGCTGCCTTTTTTTTCTGGTCTCCATCTGAGCTGCAGATGAATTACAGGAATCTGACAGGAGGGTAGGTGATTTCTTTCAACTAATGGCAGGATGGGCTGGATTTACAGTTTGTGTTCTGGCCTGAGTTTTGAAGGTGAGTGTAGAGCATTTCCCATTTAAAGCAGAAGTTTTATTCCCTTACTTGAACAAGGGCTCAATTCGGGCATTGGTCTTTTTAATACATTTTGTAAAAGCTGCTTAAGTCATAGAGTAGTTGGAGCTATGCTTCCAAGAAACCTTATGAGTTTATCTAAAAAAACCCAAACCAACACCTCAGCAAACTTTTATTGGGTTAGTAAGTTGAATTAGTTTAGGAAGTGTCTGGTGATCAAGTTCCAAGAACGGCCTGGATTTGCATGCTGGGGAAGGAGGGATCCCTGGGCCTTTCCTTTACACTGGCAGTGCCTGATGGTGTCAGCTCCGCTGGAACTACAGCCAGAGCACTCCAGGGGCTTGCAGTTCATCCCCAAATGTGCAGTGAGTAGTTACTGATAAACAGTTCCTGAAATAACTTTACCCAGGCTGTATTTGCACCTTCTTTTACAACCCCAGGCCTGGGGTGGTAGTAGTGCATGTTAGTTGGCCACAAGCTCTGGAGTAAACTCTCCAGCTTGGGTCTCAGTGGTTGGGAAAGGAAGCCACAGTCATTGCTGCAGCTGCTCATGCAGACCACATCTCCCACTGCAGTGTCTTGTCTTTGTTCAGACATTTTCTGATAGCGGTCAGAGCTGGATGCATGGGCTGCTGTACTGGGCAAGGCTCACTGGTTTGGCTGTCAGGGCTCCAGTTATGGCACAGAAAGGATTCACAGTGCCTGCCAGCACCTGATTCTGACAGCAGTTCTGGCTGTCTCAGGATGAGTCCTTGCTCAGTTTGTCTCTGCAGCCTAGGGTAGCCAGGCATAACTGCTGCTGGGTGGTTGCCTTTGCTGTTAAACTTTTTGGGAGTACCCACACAAGTTTGTAAATCAGTGCTACAAATGCAAACTTTTGCTAATTTTAAGGGGCGATTTTGGTCTGAAAGTACAGAGAAGCTTCAAAATTTGAATGGATATTGTGTTTACTGTAATTTACCATACCACATATTGATATTAGTTTGGACATTGTTCTTGTTAAGCAGTGACACAAAGCATGACTTGCACCAATACCTTGATAATGAGAAAACACAAGGCTTTAAACATCAGTACCTTGAAGAAAGAGCTGAGTGATTTTACTTACCATGCAATCTGAACTTTCTCTAGGCAGGTCTGGGCAATGTGAAGTAAAAATCCCAGTGACTGCTCTATACTGATACTCCAGCAGTTGTTAGATCTGGAAAATGACTTATCTTTTGTGCCTTGAATTTTTGTGTATCTTAAATAACAATCTGCCTCTGCTTCACAAGAAAGCTGAGAGCTTTTATGTGTCCTGTGTTCGAACCACCTTCTTGACATATTGGTTAAATTTTGGAAAACTTTTAAATGTCATCTCCTCAAAATGTTTTACACAGTAAGCAAGCTATTTTACATGCTTTCTATATATGTGAACTGGAGAACTTGAGGATTTTAAGAGCATCTAATTACACTTCGAGTTTTTAAGGTCTCATTTTGAATGCAGCCTTTGTATTTTATTGCTTTTGTAGTCTCTGATCTTTTTGCATTTAAAAGCATTGATTAGAATATAATGCCTTAAGAACCTGTTAATAAATGTCTTTTACCTAGAAGTCAATGCCTGCCATTACCTGTTCACGATTTTCCTATTTCTGATAAGGCTCTTCCATTTTGCTGAGAAAAATCAAAATGGGAATTCCTGCCATGAGTGTTTGGGGCTCCCCACACCTTCTGCAGTCAAACTGCAGGGCAGTGAGAAGTCCTAGCAAGGCTCCAGCAAGTCTTCTTGATGCAGGTCTTGTAGAGCACTGCACATATTTCTTTTGAAAGGCTATTTAATAGGATAAATATACCCAGGCTCCCCATTCCTCTGCAGTTACTCACAACATAAAACTGTCGTGCCAGGGGTTGGGTTACTGCCTTGAGCTGTCTTCCTATATGTGAGCTGGAGCTGCATTTACCCCTGGAGGTGGAGGGGAGAAGACTTATTTGAACCTAATGAGATTTTTAAAGTTTGCAGTCAGGGATTTTGCAAAGAGGTGGCTCAGATGAGGCTGCAAGCTCAAAGTTCAGTTCTGGAAATGCAATTGCCTTCCCGTCATTCTCTTAGGGGACAGCAAAAATCAAGGATTTGACTTCAGCATCTTGCAGGTATTAAGAAAAAAGGGCTGGAGAATGTGATTCTGCCAGTGACAGGTCTGCAATTCATCTTACGCCGAGTGAGACATGATTAGCATGTAAAATCCACGTCCTCATTTAGAGCTGCCCTTAGGGGTATCTTGATTTTTATTTCTATTTGCCAGTCCTCTAAGAATCTTCTGCTGCCCAAACCAGGAAAACGTGTAGCAGTTCTACTTATTTGGGTAAATAGAGGCAGGGGGGAAAATAAGGGAGGTGCAGATACCTGTTCTGTGCAGCTGCAGTAGGAAATAGTGTAGTTCGTGCTCAGACATCTCATCCTGATTCCCCAGTGTGCTGTGTCTGGGCCGTCAGGGACATGTGGCACCAGAGATGCTGGGGGAGATGGGACTCTGGTGAATGCATTTGCTCTGTGTGGTGGCTGCATGAGGAATCCTGTCTCCAGTGCTACTCACTTTCCAGATGTCCTATGCAAGAAGCAGAGCTACAGGCAACGTGTGCTTTGATACATGTGCAGATGTGGTTTTCAGCTGTTGAAAATGAAAGGCTGATATCTGAGGCATTTGAAGTATCTTGCTTCAGCTATGCTTCCATTTCCTCCCCAGCAGTAGATGAGATGTGGAAGAAAATTGACCACCATCCTTTTGATCTACTCACTATTTTGATAATGCTGTGCTTTGCTGTGTCAGCATGGCTTAATAATCCTCAGTTGCTGAGAGAGATGAACTGCATATGGAAATCCTTTCTCCGGAGGAAAGCAAATTTAGATTTCTCTAAATCGCCTCACTTAAAAAAAAAAGATAAATTCTAAACTGCTTATGAATAGTGGAAAATTACTTACTATTTGAGGAAAAAGTAGCATTGAAACTGCTTGGTGTCGGTTGGCAAATGTGAATTTGTCGATGCCTTGTCATGTAGGTTTTTCCAGAACTGGTCCATGACGTGTTCTGCTTCACTGTGTCACCTTAATCCAGGAGCATCTTTGAGATGCACAAGAAAGGGGAAGTGAACGAAGTATGCTTTGATATGCATGGGAAGATACATCTAAATATATGTAAATATATACTTCACTTTTTAGTAACTTCACTCTACCTATTTAAGGGGGCTGAGTGCAGCTCAAATTCTTAGAAGGGGGTGTTGGTGTGTGCACCAGTACAAAGGGGCCCTGGTGTTACCCATTGCTGTTGCAGACTGTGGAGCAGTGCTGTGATCCCTAGGCTGGTGTTCCTGCTCTTTGTCAGGCAGAGCTGGGCTGTGGGAAGCTGAAGAATGTGCCCCTGGCTGCACAGAGGCCGTGGCTGCTGCAGGATGCTGCATCTGCAGGCCAGCGAGTGCTGACACGCAGCGAGGGCGAGGGAGCCTGCCTTGGAGCCCCTGGAATGCGTGCGCTGTTCCTCGGCCCACAGAGCTGTGGGCTGGGGAGATAGCACAGGAATGTGCACTGTAGAACTTGCTCTTTTCAGTGCAGCTTGAACTGGTACATGAGACTTAGCCAAAGGATTTATCCTGCTCTTCCATCTCGCAGCTTTGGTGGGATATTTTCTGAGTGGTTCAATGCATTGAGAGTCGGTGTGAGAGTTCTTGTCCTGAGCTGTTGAAATGAGGAGCAGAGCTTTGGCTTTTGCTGGGAATTACCTTGAAGCAATGCAGTTGGTGTTAAAGGGCCACTCGTGCATATCTAACGTATGTGCAGAGTGATGTGGGGGATTTGTAGACCAGAATCCCGAGGACCTCATAGTTAATAATGATTTTTGGCAAAAGCGAGGAAAGGGAGAGAGGAGCAAACGAATGTCCCTGGACCTCCAGGTGTCTTGGAGTGGTTTATAATGATAAAGGTGTCTAAATGTGGTATCATTCTTTAACTATCCCTCCTCCACAGGAAAATCTGTGTAGAAAGCCCACCTGAATGCAAACAGCAAGCCTCCCTCCATGCTGGGGAGGATGTGGTTTGAGTAGCCCTCAGGCCTAAATGTGATTTCAATTGAGCATGTAATTTTTGGTTTGCCCAGTGGAAGGGAGGAAGACTCTGTCCTTTTGTTCCATGTTTTTACACAGCTTGACCAGGTGGTTGGCCAGGTTACCTGAGCTCGTGGAAGACCAGCCGTGCACATGCTGAGGTGCTCTGTGCTGCAGTGCACAGTGAGTTAGGGTTTTATTGGCTGTGGGACTGCTCCAGAGTAGCCATGAGCAGGAGTGTCCAGGTTGATGGTGTTTTAGCAGGTATCCCTTTTGCACCCTCCTGCGCAGCACCCTGCTAATGGAGTGGAAAATACAGATTTCTATGTGCACAGCCCATGCATAGCTGAGCCCTACCGAGTCTTTGGAAAGTGGAGTGATTCTGCTCCATGCACATGTCTGTGAGTTGACTTTTTGTCTGTGGGTTGTGTTAGTGGCTTGTTGTAGTGGTGAGAGTGGAGAGAGGGGTGATCCTGGGGAGGAGTGATGGTTTGAAGGTCCATTATAACTCTGGTTTACTTTACTGCTACAAAATGGTTAAATCTGTTCTCTAGAGATAACTAAATCTATGGTCTTCATCCTTGCGAGGTTCTGCCTCCTAGAGCTGTCTGTGGTGTTCCAGAGAGTATCTGGGGCAGCGGCAAGGCTGTGGTGAGGTCAGGGTGTGTGGTTGTTTCGGAGCACTGGGCGGTAGCTGCTGTGAAGATGCGCGTCGCCGCGGGGAGGTGCAGCACACGTGGCACCGCCGAGAGTTTCTGTGTGCCTAAACTAGGGACAGGTTCCCGGCTCTCGCGGGGCTGAACAGGTGAGGTGAAGGCGCTGCCGAGCTGGGCACTGCCGTGCGTTTCGTCGCTCTGTCCCGGTGAGGTGCTGGTGGTGCCCTCTGATGGATGGTGCCGGTGGGCACTGGCCCGAGTCACTGCCTTGAGGTGGCCCAGTCGGCTGCTTGCTACGGGTTGTGGGGGCTAACTGGCTGATACACACCTCTTGCAGCACTGGCCCTCAGGAGTCACCTTGGGCAGGAACACTTCATTACCCAGTAAATCGATCGAGACTTTAATATTTCTATTTAAGCATTTAATATTCCATTTAAGGAGCAGCCGTTGTAGTGCACTCAGTGCTGTGACGAGAGGTGCAGCACTGCTCAAGGCACAGCATCCCTGTCACAGTTCATCAGGTTACAGATGCTGGTCCCTTTTGCAAAAGAGAGAGCGATGCATCTTTTTCCATTAATAAATCTTCCTTCTTTCCCCTCATCTCTTATCTCACATTGTCTTCTGGTAGTTGCACAAATCCTAAATGAATGCACGGTGCTTTGGGACCTCTTGGGATGAAGTGCTTTATGGAAAAAAAAATGTTAATCCCTTTGGTTAATTTTTGGTTGGGTTTTGAATAATTGCCTCAAGTCACGCTCCGGACTGCAGAACGCCTTGGGCTGACCTCCAAGGGAGCGACCTGCAGCCCGTGCCTGTGGGGTGGCGAGTCGCTTCCCTCCGGCAGGGCGATGTCCGTGAGCTGAGACGGTGCCACTGCCGCTCTCACCCTGCCCTCGCCGGGGACGTTCTGCTGCTGCTGTTGGGCCCTTTAAACGGGCGCGATTTCCCATTTCAGCAGAGTTTCAGAGAGCTGTGGTTGCTGATGGGATTGGATCCGGGAACAGCAGCGGGGAGGGACGCGAATGGGGAAGACCTTCCTTCGCTCTGTCGTGACTGATCTTGGGGCGGCTGGGGCGCAGGGAAGGGAGAACACGGGTTTGCAGGACTTGGGGGCGAGCAAGCACAAGGAGAGGTCCTTTTGCATCGGGAAACCGGTGTGTGAGCGCCTTTCCTGTCCCGCCGGGTTGGGGTGGTGCCTTCGTGCAGTGCTTCGATATCAGTTGTAAAGTTGGAGTTTAGTTTGAGTAATCGAGTGATTGATTCCTCTCCGGCCTTTTCTCCTCCCTCCGCTTTCCGTTCCTCGGCTCTGCCTTGTTTGCTCAAGTCAGGAAGGGGGAGGGTATGGGGGAAGTTAATCATTAATCTTAACTCCTTCACAGCCATAGGACTCAGTGCTCCTGGTATTTCCAGACCTCCCTTCTTCCGCAGACCTGTAAAAGTGAACGGGTGCGTGTAGCCGAGCTCACTCTGTGTCATCAGCAAAAGGCAGGGGGTGTCTGACCCATGGATCACCAGCACAGAGAGGAGCCGAGCAGGGGAGTGTCTATGGCGAGATGGTTACAGCTGCCGGTCCTGCACTGAGGGCTGGAGGTGGAGGGTGGAAAAAGGCTTGCGTCCCCTCTGCAGGGCCGGAGGAGCCCAACACCCTCACGGGATTTTCACTTCCTGGTGGAGTTTGATTTGCCTTTGTCATTGGAGAGGAGAAGCAAAAACCACTCCTTCTCGGCAAGCAGTTCTCTGGGAGGTTGTGTGCGTGAAACCTCCAGTCATAGGACCTGCCTGACTGTAGGAATTGCAGCTCATCGGCAGTTCCCTGGAGGTATGTGCCTTTCACTCTGGAATCCACCAGCTGTTCTTTTGCTTGAAAAGAAGATTCAATTCATTTTTCCCCAGCTGCAGAATACTTGTCTCCCTTCAGAGAATCTGCTTCTGGGAGATTTTGGTCCATTTTAGGAAGATAGATCCTGTGACTTTAATGGTTTGGAGCATCTTTTTAACTAAATGAAAGGTGTATAGAAATAATTTAACCCGGTATTTAATTTGCTAATGGCTATGTTCTGCTCTCTGAGTGCAGGACCGCTTATTTTTTCTTTTGTTATGCTTTGGTTTTTTGAAAAGAGTGAATATAAAAGCAGCACCTTCCTCATCTTGTAATGCAATAATTCTGTCCTCTTCTAATACATTTTCTTGAAGGCTTGCTAAGTGCACTGGCTGCTGTGGAGTGCTGTGCTCAGGCTGTGGCTCAGGGCTGGCAAGTGCTGCCCAGGGAGCTGTGGGCAGCCATTAGTGCGAGCAGTTGCTCGGTTGCTATTCTGGTGCCACCAGACAGCTCCAGCTCGTTGTGACCCGCTGGGGGACACTGCAGGATGGCCACGCTCAGGCTGAGCCCCTGTGCCCCAAAGCTGAGCGTCAGGTACCTGCTGTGTGCAGGAGAAGGGGCCTGCTGAGACTCTCTGAGGACAGCTGGGGGAAGGGAGATCTGGGGGGGTTCACAGTATCCCCTCCTAATTCTGCTGAAGGTGCATTACTGTTTTCTGGCTGAATTCCACATCTCCAAAGGGACCTGCCAGGTATGTCCTGGTGCTGTTACGTGGAGAGCACTGATGTCCCCAGTGAACTGACTGCTCTCTAACAGCCTTGCAGAGGTGTGCGCTGGTGCTGCTGCCCCAGTGGAAAGCTGGGCACGGGGCCAGGGAGGTTTTCTTTGGAAAGTGAGCGCAGCGCAGACCTGCAGGCGCTCACTGGAGTTCCCCCCACAGGGACTGCAGTGGGCTCTGCAGGGTGAGCTCATGGGCTGGAAGGTCCAGCAGGTCAGGATTTGCCTTTGAGTCACTCCAGAGGAGTGCACAGTTGGGAATGGGCAGAGGATATATTTGCAGGGAGAAATCCAGAAAGCTGGGAATGCCTTTGTATGCCTCAGCTCTGACGGGACTTGAAGATTTTTGAGAAGTGCTGACTGTGTGATGTGGGTCCTGTGCTTGGCTTGAGTGACAGTATTTCTAGCTGGTGGAAGTTTTCCTACTCTTGAGGAATTTGTGAGCAGTCTCCACCCAGCTAGTTAAGAATTGTTTCCAGGAGAAATGGTGTTTACCTGGCAGCCTCTAGAAACTTGTTAACTGTTTGTATGATGTACTGAGAGATTTTTGTTAGGAAAACTGAAGAACGTACTCCTGCTGCACTGGTGGACTGATCTGAACGTTTCATGCTTCTTCCACTATCTTGGACTCTGGAGAAAACACCTTCTGAGATCTTGTTTCCTGCAGAAAGCAGTGCCTGCGGCCACAGTAAATAGCTCTGTGATGATGTGGGGCCTGTAATTAGTCTGTGTCAATATCCTGTTGGAGTAGATCTCTGGACAGGCTTGCCTAGGTTGCACTTCTGCAGGGTGCGGTGAGACTATGGGTCACTGTTGTTCGGTGTTCTTCCAGTTAAGGCGAAAATCCGAGACTGACACAGCTTTTCTGGCTGCTTTGGTACATGTTGGTGTTTTCTTTGTAGTAGAAGTTTGATTAACTCATTCATTCCTGAGCAGCTGAAGTGTTTTTCAGGGCATTGGGTAGATTACCCTAGATGAAAAGTCTTCCCAAAAAACTTCTGATACAGATACATTGAATGAGAAGAAAGAGAGAAAGCTGTAGTCCAGGCTTTTACCATTTTGTTGGGTTTTTCTTTGCTTTCCTGCAGACGCCTTACTGGCAGACCTGGAATCCACCACCTCACATATCTCCAAACGACCAGTGTTTCTCACGGAGGAAACTCCCTACTCCTACCCAACTGGGAACCACACGTACCAGGAGATTTCTGTTCCACCCCCGGTGCCTCCACCACCTTCCAACGAGGCCCTGAATGGCACCGTGATCGACCCCTTAGACCAGTGGCAACCCAACACACCCAGATACGGCCACCAGCAGGTGAGTGCGGGTGGGAGGGTGCCTGTTGTTCTGTGCCTGCAGGATCTCTCAGGAAAGCAAGGAGGAGGGAATAGGAAGAAGTGAGGATGAATTTGGCTGTGAACAGAGTGGGGAAATGGAGGGAGGTGGGAGTTTTTATTAGAACTGACTGGCTGGAACAAATGGCAGAAAAGAATGTGAAAGCCATCGTCATTGTGCTGACAAAATGGTGGCGTGATGAGATTAGTGTTAGTCATCTGTCTTGAGCCTGTGGAAGGCAGACTGGGGGTTTCCAGCACAAAGCTGCGACTCATAGGCAGGTCTGAAGTAAGGGGAGAACTGTTGTTCCTGGTATAGCTCATCTGATAGAGGCTGGCTTGACTAAAGAGCAGATCTTTTTTTGTTGTTCTGCTGGGCTTTGTTCTGCCCTGTTGATGCATGGGTTTGCACTGCAGTAGTGTACATATTTGTTTTGTATTCTCTGTTTCCAATGCAAATCTTGTTTCCACAGCCTCAGTCCCAGTCTCCTATATACAGCTCTAGTGCCAAAAGCTCCAGTGCCTCCGTTCCTAGAGACGGGCTCAGCTCTCCTTCTCCCCGTGCCAGTGAAGAGGAACACGTCTACAGGTATCCTGTCCCTTTTAAGAGATAAGCCTGACTCACAACTTGAGCCTGCTGAGGCTCAAGCTGCCTTCTATAAGTGGAAACAAACACTGCTCCCTGTGTGTGTTACATTGCTTTGTGTAAGTTTTGATTGCCTCTTTTGTAACATGCCACTGTAACTTTGATACTCACTTCAAACACTGACCTGGCCCTTTGGCCTGCTCAGCTGGGAGAGGTTAAGGATCCATCAGACAGAGCAGGATCTGGATTGTGTTGTGAAGGATATGATCCAGACACAAGTGACAAATCCACCCCCCTGTTAAACAGCACAAAAGTTCTTTAGGAGGTGGATGGCCTTTGGGTTATTTTTCACTGGGAACTCAGTACTTGTGGCCTGGAGGGATGTGCAGAGACTTGAGCTTTCAGGTAAATTCAAGCTTCTTAAAACTTCCATCTCAGTAGGTGATTGATAGATAACAAGTTTACGCTTGCAAAGGCAGCTGCTCTCACTCTGAGAGGTTGGAGGAGTAGCCTGTACAGTAGGACAGACCTTTCTGCTGACATAGGGATGAGGGATGCAGAGGCTGCCAGAAGTTCATCCTGGGCACCTTTTGACACTTTGGAGACTGGTGTTTCTTTGGAGTCATAATCTAACCTTGCTAGCTCTTTCTGCTGAGCAGGAAGTTGCTTCCAACCAGAACTAATTCTGGGTAGAGCTCAGCTCCTCTCTGGGCAGCCTAGCCAGAGATGGCCCAATGGAGACGGTAATTGCAATTTTTTCAGATGACTGCATGCAATTAGTTTGAAATGAAGGTAATTACAGCCACAAGTCCTCTTGAACAAGGGTCTGGCATGGCTTGGTTCTGGTGTGAACTGTAGCTGGTGTGTTGGTTCGGCATTAAGTGTGTTCTCCTCAGATTGCAGTTGTGGATTTTGTTTTTCAATCTGAAGAGAAGGATAACTTCCCTTATGGAATTCATAATTGTCACTGGTGTTACAGGTGTCAGAGTCCTTAAGCCTGGTAGATACAAACTTTTTGGGCATAATGTGGTCCTGTGCACAAGGCAGAAGTTCCCATTTTGGATTTGGAAAGGATCTTTTTGATAAAATAAGAACCTCTAGAGCATTAAAAGTTATTTCTTCATTTGTAAAACTAGGAGAAAAAAATGTTCCTGCCATTGACAGTGGAAAGACTGTTACTACAGTGTAACTGCTATAAAAATCACTGCATTGATGTGAAGTTCTGCTTTGAAACAGTTTGCAATTCTGTGTGGTAAATGGTATCACCCATATAAGGCTAGCAGGAATTACAGCCAGAGCTTTATACATGCATGTGTATTTAACACAGTAGAAAATAGTATTAAGTTACTTTCTTATAAATTGATCAAAGTTCCATAAATTAAAGGTGTGAGGACTTGGGGAGACCTTGAGTGTTGCAAGAGGCTATGACATATTCTGCTGCTTCTCACTTTCTGCTAATAACCTGAGGTTTGTGCTTTGCCTGTCTCTCCAGTCTGTGCTAGCCCTGCATTCCCTCGCACAGGGAAGAGGATGTTGCTGCTTGGTGTGGTGTCAGCAGAAACGAGTCATTTCCCTGTATGTGAGCTAATGGTTCTGCTGCTGTTCTGTGCATTTTGGATCTACGGACAGTTAACTCTTTCCTACAGGGCTGGGCAGCACATAGTCCTAAAATCAGAGGCCCTGTCCATCAATGCTATTTTTGTAATTTACAAGAACAGCAGTGGCTGTGTTTAATCATGTCACAAAGCACGTCTTCTTTCCCCCCAGAGCTAAAAGCATCAGCCTGAAAAGAGCACAACACATGTGTAAACTTTGGGAACCTAATGAGTTTCCTTCCATCCTTCTGCTGTATCTTGATGTGGAAGTTTCACATTTCCCTTTTATCTTCAGCTTCCCAAACAAGCAGAAGTCTGCGGAACCATCTCCTACAATGACCAGCTCCTCTCTGGGCAGCAACCTCTCAGAATTGGATAGACTCCTTCTGGAACTGAATGCTGTTCAACATACTCCTGCCAGTGGCTTCACAGCAGGTGAGGAATAGGAAGATATTTGGTATGAGTGGATAGTTTGATTCTCAGAACAGTAGCTTGCTTTTTCTTTCCAACATCCTTAGTGAGGGAGACCCCTCTAGCCCTTAATCAAAGATTCATTTAGTGTGGATGAGCTCTCTTGAGGTCTGAGCTGCAGCACCCTGCTTAAAGCAAGGCCAGCTTCAAAACTGCCTCTAACTAAAGTTTCAAAGTTAGGTTAGGTTGCTCAGGCCCCTGCACTGTTAAGTTTTTAATATCGTAGAAGATGGATGTTCCACAAGATTTCTGGACAATATTTTGTTCTTGCCTGTGGTTAGCATGGGTGTATGTGTGTGTGTGGAATGGGGCTCTGAATGGCTCTTTTCTGCTCCCCTTTCTTCAGATGAGGCTGGCAGAAGCCCATCACTGCCCAGTGTGGCTGGCCCTCACTATGTTGTCCCAGAGAACAGCAGCTCTGGGGGAGGGAAGGCTGCACCCCCGACAAAAGAAAAGCCAAAGCGAAATGGTGCGCGTGGGATCGAAGATGTGCGTCCCAGCGTGGAGAGCCTGCTGGATGAGCTGGAGAGCTCCGTGCCAAGTCCAGTGTGAGTAATGTTTTGGTGGTTGCAGGCTTGGGTGGGGTGGGATGGGCTCCTGGGGGCATGGTGACTGTAGTGTAGGGGCAGCTGCTGCAGGAAAGTGATGGATGGATGATGGGCTTTGTCTAAAGGATCAGAAGTCAGGTGGGTGCATGAAGATGCTGGTGCTTTTTAATCTACTCCTGGATGGAAAAATACCTAAGTCATCCATAAGAGGTGGACTGTTCAAGCTCAGATTTACAGCTGACCACAAATACCCCTGTCTTATGAAATGGATGTTCAGGCATCATCTGTTTCTTAGCGGATGGGATGTGCGTGCACACGTGAGGCAGGCTCTGCACATGTTGGGGAAGCTGGGCCAGGTTGGGCTGTGCTGATTAAACTCCTCATACTCTGCTTACTTGGTGGAACAGTGGGACTTCCAGTCTAGGAGTGCCCTCCCAGGTTTAAACACACTCTTTTTAAAATTTTATTTTATTTTTTCTCCTGGCCAGGCCTGCGATCACTGTGAGCCAGGGTGAGGTGAGCAGCCCCCAGCGTGTCACCGCCAGCCAGCAGCAGACCCGGATTTCTGCTTCTTCAGCTACACGAGAACTGGATGAGCTGATGGCATCTCTCTCTGACTTTAAGGTACCCTGTCATGACAGCTTAATGCTTCGCCTTGTCCCTACCCACCGCAGTCTCTCTTGCCTGTTAACCACGTTTGCTGACCTCGGTTGGTCTCCAGAATGCCTCCTTTACCTCTCACATTTGCTCTGATAAACCTCTCGTAGTGTATTTGTGCTTCTGAGTGGTGCTGTAGGTGTCCTTGACTGCTATAAATTCTCATCACTGGCAGGGTAAGGCAGTTCAGGGATCTGTTTTTCCTTCAGTTCTGCAGTTTGTCTGTTTGCCAAAGATAATGAGCTTTGTTACTGCTCAGTACAGAGTGAATTATTTTCCTGTGCTACAACTTAATGAGAAGGAGAGAGGCATGGGACACCACTCTGCTTACTGACAGAGACCAGGCCCTTCTGTTCTGTGGGATGACTCTCCTCTCTGGAGTGCGTTTTTACCCTGCTGTGCTTTCCCTGAGGAGGATGGGTATTCCAGGCATGTGGTGTGAGCACTGAAGCCTTTACATCAGACAGAAGGAGATTTCAAAGGTTTTACCTTAAAACAAAATCTCTTACTCACCTCAAAACGGGATTAAAGTTTGAGCTTCTTGTGGGGGCAAAGGATGGCAAATGTACTTGAATAAGTAATTCTTTATTCATGTGGGTATGTTACCATTGCTGCACTAGATGGTGAACTGTAGAGGTTGTTTTCATGAGATTTCATTTACCCATAGTCATAGCAAAATGAAAAATATTTTCTCACTTTCTATGTTCAGCTGCTTTGCTTACAGTCTTACTGAACTATTGACTTGCATTTGTTCTGAGAGAGGTGGAGAAAGCAAATATACTGGATAATATTTTTGTTAGGTTTGCCTTTCTTACAAATGTATCTGCTTTCTAATCCTAAATCAGTTCCTAACTCTCTGTTTTATCCCCATATGGAAGATTCTGCTGGATGCTTGAGATTTCTTGTCTGTGCTGAACTGCATCCCCTCCTAGATGATGTTAGGTGGGGCAGCCAGAGCTGAGCAATGTTTTGTGAGGAGTACAGAACATTCAGTGACAGCTTTGCTGTTTGCTGTTCTGTCTGTGCCTGGTGGGTCCCATGGAGGTCAGTACAATACCCAGAGCTGTGACAAGTATGTGAGTTCAGAACCCAGCACTGAGCACACATGTTTTGAGAAGCTTCATTTGCCTTGTGCTTGCTGGAATGGAATTCAGTCTGCCATTCCTGGCACATGCACCTAATTCAGTGAGAATCTGGGAGTTCCTCAGTGTTTTCTCTAGACTTACTGTAGTGTGTGTTTAGTCAATTGCAAATATTGACACCTTAGTGTTGCCTTTTTTCTCATTCCGAGGTCCTGGGGTGTAGTGCAGGATAGCCACAAGCTCTGTTCAGCCTGGTTTGAAACGCTGCAGTGTTGTGAAGCTGGAGAGTTCCCACTTGTGCTTCTGGCATTCCCTGCCCTGCTCCTTCCATCTGCTGTGGGAGCTGAGCACTGTGGCCTTGTGCCCCTGCTGCTTTTATCAAGAAACAAGCTCAGGGTGTGGCCCAGCCTTTGCTCCCAGGTGAGCTCTTGGCAACTGAAGATGACCTTGCCCAGCACAGGTTTCTTTGGCAAGATGAAAGGAGCGGACAATTTAAAGTGTGGGTGTTCCAGTACTTTGCACTCTTGAGAAGAAGCCTTAGAATCTCCAGTAAAACCTGCATGACAGAGATGAGCTGCTGTGACTAATACACCACCTGCCTTCCTGGCTTAGTTTTCGGTTGACCTCAGAGACCAAACTGAAATGCAGCAAGATTTTAAGATTTGGGCTTTATTAAGCACAGCATTGGTATTTTTGTGAGGCATTGAGCTCATCTGTGCCTGAACATTCTTCCTGGAGCACAAAGAACATGGCTTCTGTGATCATTTCCCTTTTGTTAGTGCTGTAGTTGACTGTTTTTAAGTTACTTTCCTTTTTTCCTGTCCTCCAGGTTGCTTCATTTTCCCTTCAGTCCTTTTTGTTTGGTTATATCTCTTCTGTTTGTGCCAGCTGGGGGTGTTAACTTGTCTGTAGAAATGTGTTCTAGTCTGTACCAGTGTCAGAATAGAAGGGAGAGAAGGGGAGTCCTTGCAAAGGTGGAATATGAAAGGCTGCTGTTGGAGTACCAGACCTGTGTGTGACTGCAGGAAATAGGATAAAAAACCCCAATATGATGTGTGATTAGTTGGAGTTGGTAGAAGTTGCAGTAGATGGGGATGAGAGCAGTGGAGGGCACTGGTGCTTGATTTTCCTTCTACCCCAGAGTAAAAGGTGCTGATACATCACCCTTTTATCGTATTTTGCTCACCCTAATTTGTTGCCCCTGCTTTTTGCTTACAGAATCCATTTGATTTCGGTTATCTGGCTCATCGGTCATCAGGCACTGAGATTACTTAATATACTTGTTTTTTTACCCTCTGCCATTTCTGTGTAATGTGATGCCCGCTTACTGCATAGCTGGGTGCTTGTAGTTAACTGTTCTGTTGCTGTTGAGTGCTCACCCATTGCTCTTATTTTGGAATTAGTATGGTTTCAATATGTTACTGACGTTTGAGCAAAACGTTACCCGTGCCTTGAAAATGGCTGACTTCATTTTAGGAAGTCTGGAAACCAAGTGTGAAGCACAGCATCAAACCAGGTGACTTTTACAGGTGTACCCATCTTAGGCAAAATACAGGGAGAGGGCACTATTGGGAAATTCCCTCATTTTAATATACTTGCTTGTCATTTTCCTCTCTGCTGTGACTGTGGCTGTGACTGCTGTGACTACTCGAGGGGAAGAGCAATCTGTAGTGAAATTTGGTCTCCTATTGCTCCTTCCTTTCTGAGCACAGTCTCCTTGTAGCACTACTGGTGTGACTTTGCAAATGTGTGCGTGCGTGCCAGCTCCTGGCCCCTCAGCATGGCAGGAGCTCAGGTCAGCTGAAGGTTATTATTCTTCCATTTACTGACAGGTTTTGTGCATGTTCTGGTTAATTATATAATTTTTTTCATGATATGTATCTCAGAAAGGTAAGTGGAGACTGAGATAGCATACATGGGGCTTAGGAAGTTGTGTGCCCCTCCACCTCAGAGCGTAAGCATCTGACTTCTTTAGGCTTCTTTGGAAAATATGACTAAGAGTCAGAGCAGGTCTTGATAGCTCTTGGATTTGGAAATCCTTAGTGGATACACTTTTAAAGCTGAGAAGGCACGGTCTTAGTCTTAGGTTGACCTGCCTGTGTGAGCTTGTCCAAGTCGCTGTTTTGATTCTCCCTTTTTAAGAAAAAGGAGTAGTACTACTTTGTCTCCTAGAGTTTGGTCAGGAACCACTGGAAGTGGGGAAAGAAGGACCCATGATCTTTTGTTTTCAAAAGACCCTGTAAGTCAAGGAAACCCAAAACCTCTGTATTAGTTGCTCTTTTTAGAATGTTTTTTGGATCAAAATTAATACTGATTTTATTACAATGTCAATGTGGAGTCTTTGGCCTAAGGGGAAGAGGCTAATCTGCCACCTAAGCAATGCTCACAAGGGCATGGAATGAGTGACAGGCTTGTATAGATTCGGTGGGTGTCACTTCCAAGGTGAGATTAGCGATGTGAATAGAACAAAGCCCATGTCATCTGCTCTTGCTGTGAATGCCCTGAAGCTTTGTTTTCACTGCCATGAACTCAGCCAACTGGAGCATTTTATTAGTGTATCAAGAAGAAAGTGTCATGCTTTGTTCTATTCATTGATTGAATTTTTTTCAGCTTTGGAATGTAAAATTTACATGTCTGACTGTGAGTAAGTTAACAGTGACCTTTATTCACAGTCGAGACATTCCTGGGTTTGGAGCTGGCTTCCCGGCAGTGGCAGTGGCTGTGCCTTGCCCCCATCACAGCTGCAGGTGAACCCTGAGCTGTCACTGAGGAGGAGGGCAAAGGGAAAGGATCCCAGTGGCTGTAGAACTCGTGAAGATCGGTACAATGTCATACTGCTTCTGCTCTTTGGTGTCGCATTTTTCTTCCTTACTCTTGCAAGTAAGGCTTTGGGTTAACATGGCTTTTTGATTTGGAAGTCATGATTCTTATAATGCTTAATTCTGTGCCTTTTTTTTTCTTCTCCTTAACTCTGTCTTTATCTTTTTCTCTCCTAATTCCTTCTATCTCTTTTTTTGCAGACTAGTTCCACTATGTCTCTGATTTCTGAATCTTCCCTAGAACCGGTTCCCAGTTCAGCAAAAGCAGACTCCAGCAACACTCCTCACAGTTTAACAGTGCTGTCCCATTCCAAACACCCTTCTGCAAGTCACAGCAGGGACTCGACAGTGCTGACATCTGTCCTCTCAGCAGACCCTTGCATTGAGAAAGGCAGTGACAGTGCAGTTCTGCCTTTGTCAGGGCATCCTGCTGCCCCTCCACCTGTGCCCCGTTTAGCACAAACTGTCCCTGTGCCCCCACCACGGAGCTCCTCAGGTTATGCTGCTCGTGGGGAGCAGGTGGCCTCTGCAAGCTTAGTTCAGCTGAGCAGAAAGCCTGACTCTTCCAGAAATACTTCCCAGGCTGTGCCAGCTTCCGGTGTGGATCTTCTCTGTAGATCTGCTAATGTGGAGGCACGGGGCTTAGGGTATGATGTGGCAAGAGAGACCGAGAAGAAGGAGCAGAGAACTGACCCCAAAATCTCAAGTGTACCCATTTCAAATGCTTTGAAAGGGCAGGTACCCAAAGAGCTGCATCAGGAGGGAGCACTCAGGGACAACTCAGCTCTTTCCTCCCAGGGCAGAAGTGTGGAAACAGCTTTAGATGAGCTGTGGGCCCTGGAGCTGCCTGCACATGTGCCAGAGGTGCATGCAAAGAATGACAGTGTTTTGGATTCTGTTAATGAACCTTCTGTTGTTGCCCTGGATCGGTGGGATGTCTTCCCAGACACTAAAAACCAGTTGGGCTTTGTAGTGGAGCAAGGACAGGAGCTAAAAGCTGAAGTGCCACATGAAAGCAAGGTACACCACTGTCCTGATCTGGGCAAGAAGAGGCAGGGCAGAGACAGAACTCCTAGGAAGGCAGCTACTGCTAACATGAACAAGGCCAGAGGAGACCAGGAAAATGAGCAGTTCAGAAGCTCTGCAGTGACTCCAGAATCTCCTGAAAACTTTGGGAAAGCTGAATGGGATCTGCCATGTGTCTCCAAACCACCCATTGAGAGGATTTCTGCGTCAGGCCAGGCAGGCACTGAGTGAATGTAGGAGTAGGGCAAGTCCTAGCCAGGACTGTTCTGCCAGCACACTAACTGTGTGTGTGTGCAGTGAGTGTGCCCGGGCTCACCCCACTAACAGCATGAGCTCTGAGCAGTGTCACTGACAGCTGCATGTCACGGGGCTTCAGAGCCCCTGGCTTTATCTTGTGGTCTCTTCTGCATGTGGTTCAGCAGCACAGAACGTGGCAGTCTGTAGGGACTTCCTTGTGAAATGGACTTTTATTCCCTAACTGGGGTAAGGCTCAGTCCACAGAGACCTCCAAAAAGGTAAAAGGGCTGTTTCATGCCACTGATTGGGATGGCAGCTCCTCTGCTCTGCTTACCTTTTTAGGTCTCATTACTGGAGCTGTTAGTGTTCCTTTCCGTGCTGGAAGTACACTTTGTGCACCAGACATCTCTGACCAAGAGCCTTGTGCCTGTCAAGGGCAAACACAGAGAGGCAGCTCTGTGCCCTTGTGATGCTGAGGTTTCTGTAATGCTCAGTGGAGTGCTCATGCTGCACCTCCTATCTTGGCTTCCTGCTGGTTAATCTTTCCCTTCCTTTTCTAGACAGTTATTTTTGGCTGCTGTGATTATCCTTACGGGGTTTTTCCTTGCACTGAGTCACTGTTCTGGGCTCTGCCAAGAAGAATTTTGGCATTGTGGAATAAATGCCATCATTCTTCCTGCTCACAGTTGTCACTAATGTCTTTGAGTTTGTGCTGTTGCATCTTGAGGCTTGCTCTGACATTGCTCTTCTCTGCTGATACTATTACATTTGTCATTTAGATTAAATCTTTAATCAAGAGGACAAAAGAGACTGCGAATGTGCATCCAATGTCTCGGGACCTCTCTCCAAGGCGTAAACTAGGTCCTGCCATATTCCACAAGACTGAGTCCCAAGATCGCTTGATTGAGGAGCTTCAGGACAGACTGGGCATCGATAACCAGGAGCAGGAGGAATGGCAAAGCCAGGATGCCTGGCTGACAGAGGGGGTCATTGTCACTGCCAGGCCCCGGGGGGAAGAGCAGAGTGGTGAACAGCAAGTAGAGAAGGTAGAAAGCAGGGTCACGCACGCTGGGAAATTCCAGCATGTCCCTTCTGTCCAGATAGCATTGTGTGGAGGTGCAGATTGAGTTTCTGAGCATCCTGAATGACATGAAATGAAGAACTAACTCTTTATATTCACCCTTGTCTGGCCTGAGAAGGAAGGCAGCCCAGGGTCCTTGTTCTGGATGTTTAAGAATTGGAGTGGGATCTGAGCTGCTGATGGTATCTGTTGATGCAGTCTGCTGCTATCACATCTCAAATGTCCATGTGGGGATTATTTTTAAAACTGCAATGGGAAGCCTGACATACAGGTGTGCTCTGTTTTGCCCAGTGCTGTACCTGTGCAGGGCTTTCTGGGCATAAATAAGATGGTGCTCTTCCTTGAGCTACACTGAGCAGCACCTTTTCTAGTTCCCTTCTCTTTCTTGCTGCTTTTTCACCTTAGATAAACATACTGGTAGCAGCCAGTATGGCTGGTAACAGCCTTCCTGTTAAAGGAAGTGCTCGTTGGTTCCTCTTTGGGGTTCCTCTTTGGATTTATTCACCTTTCTTCTTCCTCCATGTCTTTCTAGGTGGTTTTTCCTCCAGAATCCCCGCTCCTCCCCAGGAGGACAGTCTCTGTTCCAGCCTCTTCCCAGCTCCAGCCTTCCAAAGAAGCTGCAAAGATAGTCCCTGCTAACGCTGCTCCTTCTCCTGCCTCTGGCCCTGCACCTCTTCTCTCACTCCCACCTCAGCCTTCCCATGTGTCATCTACCCCAACTCCTAGTCCAGTCTCCTCCTCTTCCTTCAGCTTGGCTCCCCAGCCTCTCTTCCAGTGGGAAGCTTCTGATAATGATTATCATGAGGTTTCTGTTGTGGGCACCCCTCCTAATGAAGATCCCAAACATTCCTGTTCTCCCCAGACCTGGACCCCTAGCACCAAGGCAGTTGTCTCTGTTGGCTGTCAGACTGAAGATGAAGCTTTCTTCCCAGAAATGCAGGCAGGCTTCTCTGTTCTGGTTTGTGTTTTTAGCAGTATTGTCCAGTCCAACCACTGCTTGTAATTTGACAGCTCAGTAGATACAGTGTTCAGGTAAAGGCTAGTATGAACTGCTGGATGGGAGAGAGGACTCATGGACAAAATCTAATCCCAGCTGTAGCACTGCACAGTACATGTCTGTGCAATAACTTGCTGGGATATGTGGGTCCTGTGTGTCCTGACAGCCACTTTGTGCAGCAGGGTCTCTCATTTCCCTCTGAGATTAAGAAGGTAACTCTGAAACACAGCCTGCAGCTCTCCCTGCCACAATGTCTCTGAAGTGGGGGAGTAAAAGATGGCAGAACACCCATACTGGAAGGAGCAGCTCAGCAGTCCTTCCTGTGTTTGCCCTTTTAGGCAGGTGTCCACCGTACGAGTGGATTTGTGGGAGGAGGTGGCATGGTCAACACCTGGGTTCTGCATCTCCTGCCAGGGAAGGGCTGTAGCTCCAGGGTGGTTGGGAGTCTTAACGTAGGTGTGCAGTGCAGTGTTAGTGTACAGGGCAGCTCTCAAGCAGTGAGCAAGGAGACACCTCTGCATCTTGACCTGTTGTACTTTCCAGGTGACCTCTGCTCCTCCCCTCGTCCGCAGCGCCAGTCTGTTGGCTGCTCCTGCACCCCGGGGCCCCACAGCCCCTGACAAGGCAGGATCCCCTTTCTATTTCCTCAGCATGGTGTGTGCTCTTCTGGTGGATGAGTGTGCTGGGATCTACTCCTGGAGCTCCCAGCACCATTAATGTGGATAATACCCTGTATTGCATGGTTTGCTACTCATAGAGCTCCTCTCTGAATTTGAGTGGTGACACATCTGGTGGGTGAAGGGTGGGAATTTGAAGGGCCTTTGCATGATGAGTTTATGTGGATGCTGTGCTGAGTGTCCCCTGCAAACAGCAGGCTTTGTGTACAGGAGGTGGAAACAAACTTCTTTTGAGTGGGGGCTCATTTGTGAGCTGTCAAGAAGACTGGATGGCCAGGCCAGCTAGAAATTGCGATGTGCACAGGTATTTGTGCCTGCTCTGGGGTCAGCTGTGACTGGCAGGAGTGTGTGGTCCCTACAGGTCATTACAAGGGTGAAGTGCTCTGTTGCTCCATGTTGAATTAATCTCGTCTCCTTTCTCCCTGGATGGTATTTCTCACTTGTGTGTGGCATCTGTGCCTGCCCTGCGTGGCCATAACCCCTGGCTAGAGCAAGAGAAGCTGTGATTCTTTCCGCACAGTGCAGCCCTTTTCCTCCTGCTGCAGCATGCAGGAAGCCTGGGCTTTATCCTGGGGCTCCAAAGACCCATTGTCTCCCTCTATGAGAGTGTCCTTGCAGTTGTGTGTGCGCTTTGGAGACAGTCACTGCAACAGTTTTTGGTAGCAAATGTCTGCTGTGTGGTGACGGGTCTGTTTTAGGCAGAGGACACTGGGGTGTGATGGGGCTGCTCTGTGCTGCTGGACTAGGAGAGGTTGCAAGTTATGGGAGGAGAGAGGAGGGCAAAAGCCGTGTTTTAGGATCCATTGGGAGTCACACTGCATGTGAGGCAAGGCTGGGGAGTGTGTGGATGTGTGTGTAAAAGCAGCTAAATTCATGTATGTCATGAGAATGTTTATTCACATGAGCAGAAACCAAGATTTGTCGTTGAGTAAACTGATCAACTGCAAGGACAAGCAGCTGCGAGACAGGGAATAGAGCTCCTCCTGTGGCTGGAAGGGCAGAGTCTGCCAAGGCTTGGAGCACTTCAGCATGTCCCTGCTCCTTTGGCTATGCTGGCAGCAGGCTGGTGGGTTGTTCATAGGCAGAGATGTTGTCCGTTTTAATTTACTCTCTTAGTAAAAGAAAACGTGCTCCAATCTGACTTCTTTGTGTGTCCCTAAACCTGACAGTAGCTATGGCAGTGCCAAGTCAGCTGAAATAATCTCCATTGCCTTGCTGGGGTGCGTCTGCAAAGGGGCTCTGGTGGCCAAGGAGAACATATGCTTTGTTTATAAGTTACGAACCTCAGTAAAACATTTCTCCCCTCCTCTGGAAAGCCTTTCCAAGCCGTGTGTGCTGTGGTGGTGTGAGTTTCAGAAACAGACTCTGAGACAAGTATCCAAATCCCCTTCCCCCCACCAGTATTCCAGCTACAATACACGTGGCAGCCCTGTCTGCTGGGGATGCACTGCCCTCTCTGTAGGTAAACAGCAGCCAGCTGGGAGGGAGTTCCTTCCTTCCTGCTTCCAGTTGCTTAGCTCAGGCATGGGATGAGAACCACCTGAGAGTGAGAGAGAGACTTGGCAAACAGATGTGCAGAAGGTGGTGCAAAGGGAGAAGATCTTCTAGCTGAAAGGGAGGTGAGATAAGGGAGAGAAGAGCATCTCTATCAGAGAGGAGAGACAACTGAGAGCAAAAGTATAGGAATAGAGAGAGGTCAAGGAGAAGGGGCCCTCTGGATGGCGTCTGCTTTGTCAGCTGGCCAGGAACTGATGAGGTAAAGGGAGATTTTTTGGCAGAGGCTTAGAGAGCACTGTACTGAGTGCCTGGGATGTGCTGGTGACTTCTGCTGTATGTGCAGTGAAGGAAAATCAAATCCTCAGTTCACAGCTCTGCTGTTACATATCCCAGGTTCTCTGCATGTCTCTGCATGGGCAGAATACACGTGTGTACTTGATCCTGGTTCTCACCAGCTTCTTCAGAGAGGGTAGCTGACTCCTTTCTGTCTCTGCAGAGGAGCCACTGGCAGCAACAGCAGACATTTATCTGATAAGCACAGCAGCATTCACCTTACAGTATTTGTTTTCTCTTCCCTGCAGTTCATGGCACAGGGAAAAGCTGGGAACAGCTCCCCTCCCTCCACAGCCTCCAAGCCTGGCAGTCAGCTGGATACCATGCTGGGAAGTCTTCAGTCTGACCTGAATAAGCTGGGTGTAGCTACAGTTGCCAAAGGTGTCTGTGGAGCCTGCAAGAAGCCTATTGCTGGGCAGGTGAGTTGAAGGTGCTGCCTCATTGCTGAACCTTGGGCTGCAGCTGGGAGTAACGGGGAGGGCTGTTTCGTGAGGCTGGAGAGACTGGAGATGCTGGAGAAACTGAAGTACTCTATTTATCCACTGGCTAGGTACGCTGTAAGCTCCTCCAGTGACCTCTACCCTGCCCCTGAGGGACTGCCCTCTCCTGAGATGATAGGTAATTCAGTTTTCATGCTACCCCAGTCCAGGGCTCACTTGAGTAGTAGAACTTGTCATTCTTGCTGACCTCCAGCTGGTATCTTGTCATGTGGTCTAGGGGAGGGAGAGATAGAGTTGTTCTCCATAATTTGTCTTCCCAACAGGTTGTTACAGCCATGGGGAAAACCTGGCACCCTGAGCACTTCGTCTGCACCCACTGTCAGGAGGAGATCGGGTCTCGGAACTTCTTTGAGCGGGATGGGCAGCCCTACTGCGAGAAGGACTATCACAACCTCTTCTCTCCTCGCTGCTACTACTGCAACGGACCCATCCTTGATGTGAGTTCCTTGGGAGAGTCATGGTGCTGGCAAGTTGCTGCAGGCCTAGGTGTTAAAATCCCACTTCACTCATGTATCCTGAGTGGAAGATTTTGTTCAGGGATTTCTGCATTTGTTTTGTCCTTGCTTTGAAAGGGAAACAACTTGGCACAGTCAAATTCTTACACTAGTGAGTGGAGTTAGTCCCTCTTAACTTTGCTGAAGTTCCTTCAGAACCCTGCATTGCTCCATCATTCTGGTAATGATTACTCAGCTTTTGTTGTTGGTAGCCTGTGGTAACAGGCACTACTGCTGGTCCTGAGGACTGGATGGGGCCCTGTGTAGGGGAGGAAGCAGTGCCTAAGATCCTTTTAGGGTAAAAAAAGTGTGCAGTGGGAAAGTCTGAATGAGCCAGAGGCAGGGGCGGATTGACTCTGCTTTCTAAAGGACAGTCTATTTTAATGCTTGCTCTTGTCAGCACCAGCATTCCTGTGTTCTCCCCTCTCTCCAGCCCCCCCTTACTCACCTCCAAGCTGAAGCCATCATTTACACGATCCGCATTTTGTGTTTTCTTCTGAACAGAAAGTGGTGACGGCTTTGGACAGGACATGGCACCCTGAACACTTTTTCTGTGCTCAGTGTGGAGCTTTCTTTGGACCTGAAGGTATTGCTGGTTTATGCAAGTGGAAAGCAATCTCCCCCCTGAACTGCAGACAAGGGTGTGAGGCAGAGCTGCTGCTGGGGTACAGCCTGAGACATCACAGCGGAACTCCTGGAGTTCCAAGGGAGCTGTTTATGGGGGAAGGATGCTGCCAGTAATCATGGCTTCTCCCTGGGGAGGAAGAACATGCCTGTGCTGGGATGGGAACAGAACAAGGAACAGTTATAGCTGCTGTGTGTTAGCACGGGGAAGGATGCTCCCACCCACACAGGTTACCCTGCACAGCTCGTGTGGCCACAGGTGAAGATGGAGAGCTGATCCCTTTGCCTCTCCTCTCCTTTGGCAGGATTTCACGAGAAGGATGGCAAAGCCTATTGCCGCAAGGACTACTTTGATATGTTTGCTCCCAAGTGTGGAGGCTGTGCCCGGGCTATCCTGGAAAACTACATCTCTGCCTTGAACACCCTGTGGCACCCCGAGTGCTTTGTCTGTCGGGTAAGAAACCCAAGGTCCTTTGCTGCTGCTCTTGTTTCCATCCTGAGGCATCTGGTCCCATATCGAGGAAAGGTGGCTGTGGGGTAGTGAAGGGCAGCCAGCCCCACAACATAAAAACATGTCAGCAACCAAACACCTTCTTGTTCTCTGTCTGTTTATATTAAACTTTTGAGTTGCTTTGCTCTTTCTGTTCCCAGCTGCAGTTATGGGCTTGTGCAGCAGCTCACAGATAAACAGAGATGTTTTCTGTGACCTTTAAATAATTATAAGCTAAGCTTCTCTCTGAGCACTTGCCTCAGCAATCAGATTTTGAGGATCTTCCTCCCATGCTCCATCTGACAATGTAAACTAACGAGACTGACCTTGTTCAGACAAACATGCAAGTCAGTGAAATAGTGGCAGGCTCCATACAACAGGCATAATAAACAGGAATACTGCAGATTAAATGCTTGGCACTCTTTCAGAGAGCATTGCAAATATTAACTCTTGCAGTCCCCAAGAGATGAGCCAAATCAGCCACTGTTTCCTAGAGTAGGAGAGAAGGGAGAAACCAGATCAAGCAGCCAGAACCACAAGCTGCTGATTCCTGGTATGATGCTCAAAGCAGACGGTCACCAGCTTGTTGGGACTGTCTGTGGCTCCTGCAGTGGTGTGCAGAGTGAGGCAGAGCTGTGCTTGACTGGGGCTGGGGGTGAGCTATGCCTTCTTGTGCGGAGATTGAGACTTTACCAAGCAGTTACGTTTTCCTTTCCCGCTGCTGCAGCCTGAATTAGTGGGGCCAGCATGGATTTCTTCTAGGCTACAAAATGTGATTCTCTTCCTGTTTCTGCAAAAGCACAGCAAACTTTTTAGCTGTCCTTCTGACTGAGGGAAGAGACTGTTTACTGAAGTAACTGTCAGCATTAGTAGAGTGTTGGACTCGCTGCAGGCAAACTGCATTCCCCCGGTATTGCAAGTGTTCAGCTGCCCATGGCTCTGCATGCTGTTTGCTGGACTCCTGTCCACGCTGGGATCCAGCTGTGTGTGATACTCACTGTCCTCCCTGGGGAAGAGGACAGCAAAACCAGGATTCAGGAAACCGGCTTCTCCTCTGGGTCCTGCTGCTGATACGTTTCATAAATCTGGCAGTGTCCTCGACTCTCTCCCTTACTCTGCTGCCTCAGTTTCGCACTCCCACAAGGAGAGGAGTCTCCCCAGTCTGGTGGGGATGGTGGGTGTTTCTGTTGCAGGTTCTGCAGTGAAGTGTCCTCAGCTGCCTGACGCTGAGAGGGAGGGAGCAGCTCTGGACACTTACTAGCACATAGCTGGTATATCCTCTTCCCCTTATCTATTCAACATCATTTGCACTACAGAACAAACAGTTTCTCCCAGCAGTGACCCATGTGTAATTGGTGGAAATGTTTCAGGCTGGCCAATCCTTTGCAGAGTGTACCTGCCTAATGCCAGCTATTCTGGAGAGGTCACTCATAAAGATTAATTGTGCCTGATTTTCTCACCTGGAACCAGTCCCATGCTCATCAGGATTCTGCTGCATGAAAGTCAGTGTTGGTCCTTGCTTCTGCTTGCCCTTGTGGGGAAGCTGGAGTGAGGGAAAAAAAAAACCAGGGAAAGGTGCTGCAGTGTTTCCCATCTCAGGGGAAGAATGTTCTCTTTTTTCCTGGCTGGACACATCTGGTAGCTCATCCATAGTATTTTCTTTGTAGAAGTGAAGCCAGCGGGGGGAAGGAGCTGGTTAATTCCCTTGCTTATGTCTGTATCTGTCCATTTCTCAGCCTTTTTTTGAAAACTCTTTGTGATGGACAGAGTTTGGCTCTGGATAACAGGACAGTGCTGAAAGGCAGCAGCTCACCTGCCCACAGCACAGCTGGGCTGTGCCACAGAGCAGAAGATGCTTGTGGAGCTGCCCCTCCCTACCACCCCAGCTTCTCATAGCTGTCCCCTTTGCTTTGTCCTGCTGCAGGAATGTTTCACCCCGTTCATCAACGGCAGCTTCTTTGAGCACGACGGGCAGCCCTACTGCGAGGTGCATTACCACGAGCGCCGCGGCTCGCTCTGCTCCGGCTGCCAGAAGCCCATCACAGGACGCTGCATCACTGCTATGGGCAAGAAATTCCACCCTGAACACTTTGTCTGTGCCTTCTGCCTCAAGCAGCTCAACAAAGGAACCTTCAAAGAGCAGAACGACAAGCCCTACTGCCAGAACTGCTTCCTCAAGCTCTTCTGTTAGAGGCACCATAGATCGGCGCTAAAGCATCTTTCTGCCACCCCCTTGGCAGTTCTGTCTCTCTGAACATTACTGTGATTTAGGAACCTTACCAGGCAGGGGAGGAGGGGGGTGGGGGGTGGGGAGTGCTGCTATGGAGAGGCAGTAGATCCAGAGATGAGATGGACCATTAAACTGGAAACGCCCTTGCTGTGTCTCAGTAGAGAGAGGCTGAGATCCCTCATGGTGGTGCGTGTGTGTCTGTGTGTGACTGACAGCTGAGCTTAGCTCGAGGGCTCTTAACAGGGAGATTTTCCCAGCCCCCTCCTGGCAGCAGGAGACTTTGCCAGTACATTTCAGCCTGTGTCAGCTCTCTGAGCAAATCGTGACACTTGCAGACAACACAACCCTCTGCTTTGACACCTCCTTCTCAGGCTTTTGCCTGCGCGTGTGCAGGGTGAGCAACAGCACAGCGAGGGCACCCTGTGACCTCAGTGCCACCCTGGCTCTGCTCGCAGTGTCACATGGTGTGTGTGACTTGCTGAGACTAGAGCATCAGCACAGGCAGCCAAGACCTTGCAAGGGTCTCTCCAGTTCCATTACACTGTAAGGAGATAATACCACTTATTCTTTTTTTTAATTAAGAGGAATCAAGACGTTACTGTGTGGGGTGTTTTTCATTTTTTCCCTAGTTTGTTACTCCCTTTCTCAATGCCTTTTCTCAGCACACTGGAGCAGGAGGTGGGGTAAGCCCCAACCATCCCTCAGCACTGTTGTGCTCTCCTGTGGGGACATCCTGTGCCAGGCAGCTCCATAGGCACCCAGGCCAGCTCAGGGCATCTGCTCCCCTCACCTACTGCTCCTGGGAGAGAGGAAGAGGCATCACCCCTTCTTTAAACACAGGTGCAGAGAGATTAGAGCAGCCTTTTTCATCCATCCCTGTCATGAGCGAGTGTGATGTGCATGTGTCTATCTGGCCTGCAACTCTTCCATCTATCAGGGCCTGAATCTGTCACGAGAGTGGGGAGAAGGAAGGGTTTAAGAAGCCAGGAAAAGAAAAAATCCTAAATTTATATCCTTTCTTCTTCCAGTTTGCTAATGAGACCTATCAGCCCCTTGGTGTTTCCCTTTTCTGTGCTCTTGTTAAATATGTTCTACTGAGAGATGCTACAGCAATAACCTTTTATATTGACTGTTACTGGTATAACAAGTCCTGGGGGTCAGGTGTGCGTGACACACTTGGAGTTTTACTATCAAAGTGAATACTATATCCTGTCTTTGATAAGAACTGTAGATTTCTACACTGATTTTGAATTCATATCTAATTTACTTTTAATCCTCTTATACAGAAATTGGTTTTGAAGTGATTTTAAGAAAGCAACTTTTATATCAAGCTGTGCTGTTCTAGGCAGTGTGCCAGTTGTGCTGGCTTACTGCATCTGTAACCTCAATGCTTTGTTAAGCCTAACTAACATTCAATATTTCCTTTTTGTTGCGGGTTGGGAGGGGCTAGAATCTATGGGGAAGGGAATGTGACTTGTATTTTTTTTTTTCCTAGCACAGGCAGGTGAACTGTGAATAGGTTTGGGTTTTATTTTTTTTTTCCTCTGGGTCACCTAAAAGTGTGATTTTGGTTTTTATTGTAACCTGTAAACTGCTGTATTTGAATCACCTGCCGTTCTCCCAAAGCCCAGCTTCCAGGATGGTTAAAGTGAGTCTTAATATGATGCTACAGGGAAAGGAGCTCAGATCTTTGCCCTTGGTCTCTCCTCCTCAGCTGCCTGAAACCAGAGCAGGGTTAATTGGGGAAGGGGCTCCTTTCCTTCTGTGGAAGAACGGTCTTGTGACTGAGGAGGAGAAACTGGGAGACAGTCCGTTCCTGACTAGCTGTGCAGCTTTGGGCCAGTCACTAAACCTTACCGTGCCTCAGTTTCCTCATCTGTAAGATGGGGGCAGTTTAGCCTGGATTCGTGAGGTTATTCTGAGGCCTAGTTCATGTTTGCTAAAGCACTTGTAAGGTCTCTGGCTGGAGGGTGCTAAGGAGGGGGAAGTATTGTGCTGAAATTCCTGGTGGCAGTCTGTGGTACCAGCCCTGGGAGCGGTGTTCGGAATTACTGCTCCAGAGAGCTGCAGCTCTGTCACCGTTGGCATCCATTGTGTTTTGCAGCTCAGCAGATGCATTATAGGGGTCTAGGGGCGGCTGTGTCAGAAACCAGCCCTGGAAGCCGTGGGTCACTGTCCCGTGAAACCTCGTCACGGTGCTGCGCTGCCCTGCTCAGGTCACTGAAACTGTCCCACTGCTTTGTCCCGACAAACAAACCTCAGCGTGTGGGTGTGAGGCCAGAGGGAGCAGTGGGAGCACTGGAGCTGTGTCAGCTGGGCTGATTAAGGTCCCTTCCAACCCAAACCATTCTGTGCCTTATGCATTTGCCTTTTCATCTTGTAAGTCTATTTGACTTCAGATGGATGTTCGTAAGCTGCCTGTGTTTATCTCGCTGGAAAGGTCAACTTCCTTGGTGCCGCTGAGGGGTCACTCAGCTATTGTGTGGAAGTGCTGGAGAGAGAGGGGTGAGATGTTTCTGGCACTGCTACTTTGTGTGACACCTGCAAACTGTGTAATCCTGTGCCTCAGTTTCCCTGTCTGGGGAGTCTTTAACCTACCTCACTGCTAGCTGAGGCTGTGTCAGTGACACTTGTGGCACAGCTGGGTGCAGGGTGCTATGTGAGGTGCATGGTGCTGAGAGGAGGCTCCTCTGGCCTTAGTGCTTAACCGAGATAATTTCACATTCACCTTCTGCCTTCATCTGATGTCTGATATGCTGGGATGCCACACTGCTGCTACTCTGCCAAATAACGCCTGGTGGTGGCTGCCGCCGCTGTGGGTGTCCAAAATGCCTGTTGGTTCACTGCAGATGCAGTTTTAGGGTAGCACAGCCGCTGTTGGGGTGGGGGTGGAGGTGCTCCGGGAGGGTCTGTGTGTGCACCCCCGGGCCAGGCGCTACCCCTGGGGAAGGCCTTTCACATCACGTCCGGGCTGGGCTGGGGGAAGCTCTGCTGGGTCGACAATTATTTGATTCTTTCCTCCCTTGTAAACTTTCAACTCTGCTTTTTTTTTTTTTCCTTCATTTAAAATTCTTGCAGTTACGCCAATAAAATTTTTACCATTATTGTGACGCCTGTGTCGCGATTGTTTCCCTTCCCTCCCCTGAGCTTGTGAGGGAGCGGACCCCGGGCGGGCCCCCCTCAGGGCTGGGGGGGCTCGCGAGGAGGGGGAGGGAGGGAGGGAGGGAGGGGCAGTGCGCTCCTCCGGCCGCCAGGGGGCGACGCGCCCCCGGCCGCGTGCGCTTTCCTGCGCCGTTCGCGCCTTCCGCTGGCGTCACGCGCTGCTCACAGAGCGGCGGATGATTGACGCGGAGGGCAGCCAATGGGCTGGGGGCAGGCAGCGGCGCGGCGCTGTGCGATTGGTCATTAGCCGTGGTATAAAAGGAGGCGGGCCCGCCCTGCGGCCCTTCTTTCCCGGAGCCCTCGTGGAGGTGCGGGCGCGGCGCGGCGGCTCCGGGGCCCGGGCGGGGCTGGGCGG
>VZTF01000170.1:0-12350 GCA_013397755.1 Cnemophilus loriae
GGGCGGGGCCGCGCTCCCCTCGCGGCCAATGAGCGCGCGCCGGGGGCGGCCTGGCCCCGCCCCCCGGAGTCACGCACCGGGCGCAGAGCCGATAATAAATATAGAATGTTGATATTATATGTATTTATATTATATATATGTGTGTGTGTGTGCGCGTACATGTATGTGTGTATATATCTATACATGTGTGTATATATGGATATTCCTTTTTTCCCCCCACGGCCGCCCAGTGCACAAGCGGGATTCTGTGACAGTACAGAACAGGGCCCTTGGGTGTGATTATTTTTTTTTTTTTTAGCAAANGCAGAGCTGCTGTCGGCTGTAGGGTTTGAATGCCACGGGCAGTCTGTTGTCCCTATGGGCGTGCGTGCCCAGGGAGCGCAGGGTCTGGGAGCACTCAGTCCTTCACGGAGTCAGTCCTTCCCTCCTCTCTGCAGGGAGAGAGGGAATGCGGGGTCCTGGTCCATGGCAAGTTGAACATGAGTGCCCTGGCAGCCGGGAGGGACATCTGTGTCCTGAGGTATCGGGGACAGCATTTCCAGCCAGGCAAGGGGGCTGTCCCGCTCTTCTCTGCACTGGGGCAGCCTCACCTCGACTCCTGGGGGCAGCTTTGGGTGACACAGTATAAATACATTAAGCCATTAGAAAGTGCCTAAAGAAGAGCCATGAGAGTGGTGAGGCGTCTGGAGGGGAAGCCATACGAGATTGTGGCCGAGGTAATTTGCTCTGTTCAGCCTGGAGGATACTGAGAGGAGACCTCGTTGTGGTCTGCAGCTTCCTCACAAGGAGCAGCATTGATCTCTCCTCTCTGGTGACCAGGGACAGGGCCCAAGGGAATGGCCTGAAGCTGTGCCAGGGAATGTTTAAGTTGGATATGAGGAAAAGGTTCTTCATCCAATGGGTGGTTGGGCACTGGAACAGGCTCCCCAGGGAAGTGGTCACAGCACCAAGCCTAAAAGAGTTCACGAAGAGTTTAGACAATACCCTCAGACACATGGTGTGACTCTTGGGGATCGTGCTGTGCAGGACCAGGGGTTGGGCTCAATGATCCTCGGTGGTCCCTTCCAACTCAGGATGTTCTCTTCAATTCTATCCTGTTCTGTTCTGTAAATTTAAATGCTGCCTTTTCTATGCGCACATTTACACGAACCCAGCTTGTTCCATCACAGTTTGCTTGCTCCTTTCCATCTCTAGTGTTCTTCCATATCCCATGGCACTTAAGTTTTCCCTGAGGATCAAGCTGCTTCTCCAGTCCCACAACTTACGGCACGTTCCCATTGTTTAGAGACCATATGGGTAATTGCTTTTTCTTTTCCCAAAATACTTGGCATAGATATCATATATGTAATATGTATAACATATGGAAGGCTGCATATTTCAATGCCTTAGTGCACAATGTGTGCATAAATGTTTTATGTGTAAATGCTTTGCTTCAAACACTTGTCAGCTGTGAGCACATGCAGCTTGCAACATGTGTAAGGTCAGTGTGTTTGACTCTGGGTTTGTACTTTGTTTCATGAAAGGTGTGCGCATTATCACCACATTACGTATTTCAGGCTTTAAGTCAAGATAAGTAGGCAGGCATGATATTTAAATGCACTATCAATTAGCAATTACACTGTCTTTCATCTGCCCGACATGCAGAACACGCTGCATACTTTATGTGTGCCACTTGCTGTCATTTTTGGAGCTGTGACAAATTTCGAATTATTTTAATCAGAATATTCATTCAGAAATACAATCCTATATTCATCAAAAATACAAGCTGAGATGTGTTCATCAAACCGTTCCTGAAGGTGGATAAAAGGGCAGGAATACAGTTTTCCTGCCTTTGAAATGCACAATACCTTTCCTCCAGAGTATTCACAAACCAGTTTAAATCCTACCACGGCATGACCAGGATCTGCAGTGTGAATTCCTGCATGGTCTGCGTCTTGCTCATTTGAAGGCAGAGTTTTAATACGGAAATAATTTTAAAGAGACATTTTTAGCTATCACTGAATTTGTGACACGGCTTATTTCTTATCAGCCCGAGTAGATTTAGTGTTGTATTACTGACTGATAATGCTGTGGTTGTGGGTTCGATACCTGCATGGGCCATTCACTTAAGAGCTGGACTCAGTGATCCCTGTGGGTGCCTTCCAACTCAGAATATTCTGTGATTCTGTGAAAACGCTGCAACTGGATGCTCTTCAGAGCAGGAGTGTTTGGGTGGAAGGCAGCTCTTGTGTGGTGAGCAGTGAGGGTGATGCCAGCCTGTGTCAGGAGGCCATGTGTGGATCTGCTGGCTTTGCACAGCAGTTCTGGTAGGTGCCAGCTGTGCTGCAATTTGGTTTTTCATGGGTTCCTTTAATTCCAGTCTCCAAGCCATGAGCCTGACTGTGGCCAGCTCGCAGGGCTGTGAAGGGGATGAGTTTGGCTGGTCAGAAGCAGCCAGGAGTGACCTTATTCTAAGGTACCAGACAACCATCTGGGCTGGATGTGCCCATCAGCCAGGATAAACTGCTTCAGAAGATGCCAGGACTTGGACCTTCGTATTTGTAATACTGAAAAAGTGCAGTGCCCATGTTACCACCCCCCCCAAATCTGGAGGAAGACTTTGAAAAGTGAACTCTTAGGAAGGGCATAAATAAATGGGCCAGCAGGGATATATCAGTATGACCTCAGTGTTTCCTTTCTGCACATCTCCTGTTGCTCCCCTGTTCAGCGAGGAGAGCCCTTTCTTTTCTCCCAGGAGGTCAAGCAGTGTAATCAGTGTTTGTGAGGGACATAAATACAGTCCTCAGCACGAGTAAATTCAAACCAAATATGCTTCTTTGGCATTTTTATCCATGAAATCTTTAAGAAAGCCAAGATAAGCCCATAATGACTAATTGGACATGACGAAAGGAGATGACACAACAATGTAGGTGAGGGAGGAGATGGAGAAATCAGTCCTGAGGAAAGATCTGGCACCCACAAGGCATGAGAGAGCCAGAGCTCTTCAGTTCAAATATAATCTTCCAGAAAGGGAGGGGGCAAAAAAAACAACCCACCAACGTCTCTTATTCTTGCACAGACAATGCCAGGCTCCTGCACCTGATTTCCATGAGAAAGGCCACTTCTGGCATTGACATTCTGCTGCATGAAGTCCCTGCCACAGACCTCCTCCTCAATGCAAGGCTGAAAGAGGAGGGGAGGAATAAACTCTGCTTTCCGAAAGGGCTGGAGCTGCCAAAGAGGCCCATGGAAAGCCAATTGTGCAATGAGGGAAAACAGGGAGGTAGGATCCCTGCTCACAGACACCGTGAAACGCCTGTCGAAAATAAATGGGAGAAGGGCTAAGAGGCATTTTGGTGCATTTATACAGATGTCGAGTGAGCGCTGGTTTAAAGCGAAGTTGTTGACGAGGACACTGATGTGGGGTTGATTTTGAATGCTGAAATGTTGCACTCAGGTCTTCCCTTCATATGCATAATATCCATAAGTGCTGCTGATTTCAAATCCCGGCTCGCACGGAGGTTTTATAAGCACTTCTCATTTGTAGATCCTGGAGTGCTTTACAAAGAAGGGCTATAAATAAGATGGATGGGAAAGTGAGGAATTGAGAGGGGCTTTTAAAGGGCAATGAATTGTTTCTTTAAGGGTTTCTGTGGATAAGAACTAGATAAGAACTGTCATTTTACTGAATATAAAATATTTTGCAATGGCACACTGTGTCAAATTACTTGTGCATAGATATTTATGTTATTAAGGCAAAGTTTTGTCATGCTGTGTCCAAATTGTTTCTAACTAACCTTTTGGAAAGTACAAAAAAAAAACACTTAATGTTAGATTTTAACATAGTGCATGGATGTTTTAGGCACTTCTAAACTGAACAGATCAAAACCTTTTATTCCTAAATGCCAGAAATCCAGTGATATTTCTGTAACTCTATAATTTGACCTGTCTGTTTTACATGTTCCCAAAGCTTTATTATAGGCAGCTTTCAGATTAAGTGGGCTGGAACATTCGATGCTCTCTTCCCTGCTTTTCAAAGCCTGTGCAGAGCCCATACTGTGTGAGTGACACTGCTGTTAAGGGGGTAACATTTTGGTTTTATCACCAGGTAAGCAGAGAGGGAAAGGAGAGCACCCTGGTCCTGATTCCAGCTCTGTGCGCCAAGGCAGCCATTTAATTTCTGCCTTCTTCCTCTTCCCCCTCCATGGAGCTGGGTACAATAGTTCCTTATTCTCCAAAGTGGCACGAAGCTTAATTAACCTTGAGAGAAGGAATGGGTAAATTGCCAACAACAGGGAGAGAGTGGAGAAAGCCCCAGCACTGTAAGCATCTCTGTGTTCATATTCACCTGTGTGGGACCATTTTGCCACTGATGTTCCATTGCACCACAAACTTGGCAATTTTGGGAAAGCCTTAAACACTTTCAGTGCATTTGAAATAACATTATTGTATAACCAGGAGGCAGCCACAGACTGATGGCTCAGCAATGTTTTATGCAGCAATCCTTTCACCCAAGGGTGACCTTGTAACTGAATAATCAAAGCCATATTCTACTCACAATTGCACCTGTACTGCCACTATTTACATTGCAATAGCACCTGAAGGCCCCATTGTATAAGGCACAGCAAACCTGTCGCCGTTTGGAAGAGACTGGAAGTGGGAGGGGAAGCAGTAACAGACGCGAAATATTTCTCTCAAGGTCATATATCAGAAAAGTAGCTCTTGCAGGATAAAAGATCAGGCCTGCCGAGTACTGTGCTGCATGAACAAGAGCTTTTTGGGATAAAAGGACATATTTACTTCTGGGAATATAAATATAAAATGCTGGAAGATCACAATGTCTGCAGCAGGATTTGTTCTTTGTTTATTCTTCTTGCTGGCTGTAGAAGTTCTTGTTTGGTAATTTTGAGGTTTGGCTTTTTTTCTAAGACACTTTAATATTTAGGCAAATACTAAAATGCAATTTAATTGTCAATGCCATTATGAGACGCGTGATATTATCTGATGTACATTTTCCTAATAACAGACCCAAAAGATCAGCACTTTTATTTCAGATTTTTTTGTTGTTGTTGGAAAAGTTAATTGTTCCTGAAGTGGTGCTGCTCTTGCAGTGCTCTTTTGTAGGGCATGAAACAATGGATCTTCAAGTCACAGCTCCCCACTTTCTACCCAGTGTGTTTCTCTGTCACTATCAGCTCTGCTTTGGTTTGATCTAACCAGATGGTATCTCACAAGATGCTAGACATGAATATTTCATATGGTTTAGAAACTGTTTTTCCTCACTCTTTAGTGGTAAAATGTGTTGATTTAAGACTTTTCACAACTTGAGATACTTTCTGGCCTGGTGCCACAACTCAGGCCAAAGACAGCTGAGCATTGTTGTCATCTCACAATGTGGGAAGCAGAGGATGTTTTGGACTGCTGGAAAAATGGAGCTGAAATTTTCCATTAAAAGAAAAAAGAAGCATTGTTCAGACAGCAATCTTCCAGTTGAGCTGTACTTAAGTTACATTTTTTTGAACATAAGTGGAAGGTCAGAGGCATTAGATCAATGCAATTTTTGATCCATTGAATCAGCAGCCAAGTTAATTTCAAATCTCTGAGCCAGCAAACACTTTGTTTTCATTCAAAGTTGGTTTTATTTCAGTTTAGGCCATTTCTAACACTTATTTACAGTATCAAAGTCTTCAGCCACTGTATCCTGTGATATAACTCAATTAGTAGACACCTGCCTTTCCCTCAGGCTTTGCTTTTGCTCCTCTTTGGAGATTTGAGTGATTCCTTTTGATTTAGGTCTGTGTTGGTTTTAGTGGATAATCGATATCAAGTTGCAAGTGCTGCACTGAAGCTCTGGAGCTTGCAAAACCAGTTTTCTGTTTTTTTCAGCTGCACATGAAAATTTTTATTTTGGCTTTTCAGCCACAATATAGCTCCAGATTAAGACACACACAGCTTGATTCAGTTGTCTACACATAAAACTGTGCCATTTAAGATGTCCTAGACAGCTACAACTCCTGCTTCAGAGGATCACAAATCCACATTAGATCCTGTGTAATTTCTGACAATCCCATAAATACATCTGAGATACCCTGAGGCATCTCCAGTGACTCTTGGCATGTGCATTTTGACTGGTTAAATGTAACTGGGCTGTGTGCAGGCATCTCCCTCTGAGCTGGGTGTCTGCATTCCCACCAGAGCCAACAGAGAGCCAGCCAGCAGAGCCTAGAAAGCATCCAGCTGACCAGGCCTTGAGTGTCCACTCTGAGGTATGGGATCATCATGCTTTTCTGCTGGGCATTCAGCTGACATGTTTTCCTGAGCAGGGTGTGTTTTGCTCTTTCGTGTGCGTGCTGACATCTAATTTGAACAGTCTCTGCACACCAGAGGAGGAGCCACACAGGAGGAGCCAAGTAGCAAGGGATTGAGGATCCAGGACTTTCTTTTCAGCTAGAAGGCTAACACCTAAAAAAAGCAGACAAATTCCCAAGCGAAAAGTCCTCCTTAACGCAGCTATCCTTCTCTGTCCTCCCAAACAAGCCTTGCAATCGCCTGGAGAGGTAGATGGTCCATTCACAGAAATGAGCAGTTTGAGTCTCTCAAGCCACACTTTATGTCAATGTAGATCTGCTCTGGTTTAATTTATGTTCTGCATCATGTGATACTCCTGTTAGGCACACACTCCACATGGAATCTGTGAGGTGTAGATTCCCGTGTATTATCAGTTGGAAGTAAGAAGTATCAAACATCAACCCCTCTTCAGGAAGATGTGTGAGACAAGCAATGACAATGGTGGAAGAAGAGCTGGGAATTGAAATCAGAGATCCAGGGTGATACAGAAGATCAAGCAAATGTAGCACAGGGCAGGAGAAGAGAAATAAGGAGGACAAATCCGATGGATTGGAGAACATGGAGATAAAGGAGAAGAGGAAATAGCATGCTACTTGAGAGGCAGTGTCAGACAATGCTGGAAAAAACAGAAGATAAAGAGCAGAAGAAGGCGTTGGTCCTTTGGCTGGACTACAGTATCTCCCCAGGACACCAGCGGGACAAAGTGTTGAGATTAACAAGAAATCTGTGAAAGCAAAGGAAAACATTTAGGCTATGTTTATCAAAGCAATTTAAAGAGCAGTGTAATTCTGCCCTGATGGCAGAACAGCATGGGAGTCACAGCATTTCTGCCCTCTGACACACCAGCCCTGCAGGGCCAGAGGCAGAACAACCCCTGAGTGACTGAGTCCCACTGTGTGCTATTATGAACAGCCTCATGAGCAGGTTCAAACCTGTCAAGTTTTGTCACAAAAGTAGTTTGGATGCCCCCCACTCTCAACACACTGCAGCTGTTAGACCTCCCTGTTCTGTTGGTTACAAATCTGCACTAATTTTTTTCTGAGACAATTTATACCACCTGTTTCTGCACCAGAATTGGCTTTTCACTTAAATAGTTTTCCCCAGTGTTTCCCTCCTTGTTGTATTTTTAGAAAGCAGTCTTGTTCCCTTGCAGCCACTCTTCTGCCAGACTAAACAAGAATTCTTATGAAACAGGACGTTATAAAATAGGCCCTCCATTCCCATGGTCCTTCAAAAAGCCCTTCCTTTCACCTAGTCCACACTGAATTTGTCTTTTCTGAATTTGTTCAGTCAGATGTGGGCACAGTGTTTCGGAGAGCTGGAGGGACAGCAGTGTTTGCTTGTGAGCATAGCTGCACTCCAGAGGTTTCCGAGTCCTCCTTTCAGCCTTGCCAGTCATTCCACACATGCAGGATCCGTAGTATCTCTCAGTCATGGTCCCTGCAGGCCGTTTCTGCCCCTCCCAGTGGAGTACTTGAGGGGCCGTGGGCTTCCAGACTTGGCCATTTCCCTCAACAGGGCAGGACCATGCAGATCCTCTGGCTGCAGTTAACTTGCCTCCAGGAAGGCTGTGATTCCCCCTTCTCTTGATTCCCAGTAGTGTAGAAACCCTTTGCATAAGATGAGTTGGATTCTTACCTGTATGTGAGAGGGCAGCTCTCATCTTCAGCTTAGTTTTGGATCCTCTACCTGTGTCCAAGCCCAAATGCTTGTAATACGTGGGGGAGAGGTTCTGCCCCACAGCACTTCTGCAGCTCTGTGAGGGATCCCATTTCCACCAGCCCTCCAGCAATTGCAGGAACACAGCAATGGTTGCCCAGCTATACTTTTTCCTGCAAGGAGCATTGCCTGCTATGTTTCCCTTGAAAAGACAGCACAACACATTTTTTTTTTCCTGAAAATCAGAACAAAGCAAAATAAATGTTGAAAATAAGTAAAGTGTTACCCCCAAAGGTCATCTATCTTTATGATCTCACCAATTTTCATTATACCACCTTTATCTTTATTGCAGTTTTTCCTCAGGAGGATTTAACCTTCTGACTCCTTATTCTAAGCATGGGAGTTCTTTTGCGGTGGCTGCAAATATTCTTCCTGAGTTATATTACTTTCCTTACTTTTCAAAACTAGTCCACCACATTTTTGTTTTACAGCTGTTATAATCACAGTCGTTGAAGTGCTGGAAAGAAGAGACTTTTGGAGGTCTCTGGTCCAACCACTCACTCAAAGCAGGTATTGTACTAGCACCTGCTGGGATAAGCCATGGCTTTGACCTTTAAAAATCCCCAAGAACAGCAAACCCATGGCCTCTCTGTGGAAACCTGTGCCTGGACTTCATCACCCTCTGAGTGAAAAAGATTGTCATTGTGTCCAGCCTGAATTTTCCATGCTGCCTTTTGTGGCCATTGCTCTTCCTTATCCTGTCTGCCAGGGCTGAGAGCGTTTGTCTGCACTGTCTTTACAGCTCCTATCTTGGTATAGCTGTAGACAGCTCTCAAATGGTCCCAGCCTTCTGTGTGCCAGAGAAAACAGGCCCCAAGGGTTGCCCTGGGTGGAAATGGGGGTTGTGGTCACAGAATCATAGAATATCTCAAGCTGAAAAGGACCCATAAGGATCTTGGAGTCCAACTACTTGCTCCTTGCAGGACATCCTACCACGGAACTTTATGAGTAAGAGCATCATCTGGGCAGCCCTGCTTGGCTGAGGGGCTCAGATGTGCCCCGTGGTGGGGCTACTGGTGCCAACTGGGATCAGCTGTGTCCAGCATGGGGAGCCCCAGCCTTGCCACTCTGCAGCCCCATGGCCTGCCCCTGGATGTGGCCAAACCCTGCCAAAGCACCAGGCTGACCAGGCCAGCTCCCACTGGAGTTACCCCTTGGCTCATCGCTGAGGCTGCTGGGGCAAGATCTGCCCTTGAGAAGTTTCCATGGACTCTCATAAGTGGAGGGCATATGCAGGGAAACTTCCTTACAAAAACTTTAGTGCCAAAGTCTCTCACCCAGAACATCCAATTTTCTGTATTTTAGAAATTGATTGTTCTAATTTGTCTTCTAATAAAAACAAACCCTTCATTCTCAACTCTCTTTTTGTGGTCTGGTGTGCTCACTCTGAGGACCATTCACAAGTGGGTCTGCACTATGGCTTTGGCCCTGCTCTGGTGCCATCACAGAGTGTCAAACCTATCATCACATCTCGCCCTTGTCACACCTTGGCTGTCCTACCAGAAGGACTTTGCTGGAGGTCATGATAGTCTCTGCTCACTTTGAGTCCCCTCCACAATAGAGGGTAATCTGTCTCACTGAAAACTGTGGAAAAAATACTCTTTCTTGCTTCAGACTGTAATTAGATTATCTTTAGTTATTACTCCACTCTCTCTGCTGAATAGATATGCTTTTACCCTCTTCTCTTTTTAATTATATGGCTAGAAATCTTCTCCTGTGATATATCTTTTGTCTTGCTGTGTTAACTATTCTCTCTAATGTTTCCCTAGCCCAGAACAACATCTGTGTACACCACGGAGGCCACGGTTCCCATCAGATTTTGATGAATGGACCTCCACCAACCTTCAGCGTTCCTCGCAGAACACCATGCACTGCTATTACCTAAAAATTAATTGGAAACATTATTTGGAACCTTGCTTAATGTAGCTCCAGAGACTGGCTGGGAATTAATGACTATGGCGAGCTCTACCCCATCTAAAATTTCTTCTGAAAAGCCTCAAGTGCTAAGGACAAACTGGATGGAGAGCAGAGAGAGTGATTCAGCCCCAGCAACTGAGCTGCAGTCCTGAAGGGTGATGTGTGACACTCTCTTTTACGGTGTCAGACACCTACTGATGGGGATATTTTAAACAGACAAAAGTTTTTGGCATCAGCCATTTTGACAAAGTCCCTCTCTTTTGTAGGAAGTGGATCATATTCCTTCTTTTACCTACTTGGTTAATTATTTCAGATATCTGAAAATACTCTGAAAATTGGGGTTTTTTCTACAGTGATCAGTGAGACAAAATTTCAAAAATAAACAAAATTGGAAAAATCCACAAAATAAGAAACAGTGGTGCCATTATCTTGCTATGGGCTGACTGGCATAGCTGGCTATAGCTATATTTTTTAATTTCTGCCATTCAAAACAGGATGGGCTCATGGCGACTGCACCAGCTCTTGCATGGTGTGCTGGAATTCTTTGGGAAGACACTAACTGGCTAAAATAACATCATCTCTTCTCACAGTGTAAGATAGGGAGAATTCAGTCCCAGTGTCCAGGAACTTTCCCTGCATTTTTCCATCTTTTTGTGTGGGTGTAACCTGCATGACAACTCTGGTAATTTACATTAAAATAAATTATGCATTTAAAAACAGGGGAGGGGAGGATCCACAACTGTAAATCAAACATTGCAGTTCTGATACTTGTAAAGATACTGAAATGAATTATTTGCTCCATCCCTATGAGAAGCTGCCAGCATGGATTTGTTAAGAATAAGGCATATCCCATGAATCCAGTGTAGTTCTTTAGCCTAGTGGGTAAAGGCAAAGTGGTTTTGCCCTGGTTGTAATAAAAATCTTGCCACAGCCCTGTAGAAATGTCCTCTCTGACAGGCAAAGAGAACTGGTCTAGATGGGCACTGCTTAACTCAGGTGATACCCCACATCAGCATATGTCAGACCCCCAAGGCCACTTTCTGTGATGAGACATGAGGAACTGAATGGAGGAAGGCAGAGCTAAAATGTCTGGCAAGGAGGAATATGTTCCTCCAGAGGAAATCACTGTAAGGCAGAGAGTGCAACTGCCCAGAAAAGTCATGCTTAAGGAGAAATTATAAATTACTCACTTTACACCAGCAAGGTCACTTGGGGCTGACAGGTCTGCACCAGCTCCAGAATGGTTGGATGTTCTTGTTGCTGAGTTTCCTGGTGATACAGGGCTTACTCGGATACAATTTCCATAAGATAATGTTCTGGGAAAAGATGCAAGTGTTTGGAAGACTGTTAGAATTCAAGTAATCATGATAACTTTGAGAAATAGCCTAGAACTGATAAAGCAAAATTCAATAAAAGCAAGTGCAAAATGTTTTGCCTTTGAAAGAAAACCAAAATCAATAAAAATCTGAAATGATCGATATTAGTCTATGCCCCAGTATATTAAAAATAGAATACAGGGCTGTATTAGACCAGGGGCTGAATATACGCCAGCAGATAAGATGCTGTTGAGCCATTCTCGTGTATGTCACATGTAAGAGATAAAGGCCGTTATTCCACTCTATTTAGCAGGGGCAAGACCTTTCCTGGGGTGTGTGTCCCATTTTGGGCACACATACTTTAGGAAGTAGGGGGTGTGGATGTGCACACAGACATCTGTGTGGACAGGGCAGAGCTCAGCAAGAGCCACAGCAGAGCTCGGAGATTTGGACAGTGTGACCCTACCTAGAAAGGGTGACCAAAGCAGGGTTGTTGGTTTAATAAAAACAGCATAAAAATGTGGATGTGGAAACAGGCTTCCAACAGGGACCAGTGCTGCAAAGGGGATAATCACTGTTTGTTCCCAAGACCAGGACTAAAGAGGCATTTGTTGCACACTAAGAGCAGACTTGCTTGGACTTTAGGAAACAAATAGCAATAAGGAAGGTGGGGCGTGTTGATGGGAAGGCTGTGAAAGCCCAGGATGGGGTCAGCAGGCATCTTGGAGGGCATCTGTACCTTTCAGTCACCTTTAAGTGAGGCGATGGTTTCGTTTGAGTTCCCCTCTTGCACTGTGGTTCCTGAGAAAGGAGCCTGCCCTTTTCCTTGCTTTCCTTCACCTCCAGAGCAGGACAGGAGACATTTCCTGTGGCAACAAACAGGAGGCGGCTCTGCTTTTTCTGTTATGTGTTCTCTGTTCGTATCCCTTAGGATATTCTTAAACTTTCCATGGAATTCACATCAATAATGTTTTTGAAGCAAGAATTGCTACTTTCTTTTAACTTAGTACTATTACAAATTACTTCTTTTTTTCTTTCTCTCTCTCTCTCTTGCTCTTTTTTTTTTTTTTT
>VZTF01000170.1:19242-36243 GCA_013397755.1 Cnemophilus loriae
AGGGAGGGAATGAGGATCATTCCTGCTGTGATCAGGGAACCATAAAACTATCCTACTCAGTTTGCTTTTGCTCACAGCTGGTCAACAGGCAAATGCTTAGGACAGGACAAGGCTTGCTGGGAAGCATTTCTATGGAGCTGGGTGCCACAGGGGTGGACTTTCTCCTGTTTTTGAGGTCCCTTCTCTGTCACCTAGAGAACATGCAGGCAAGACATCCTCTGGCAACACGTACTGGATTGGGTCTGAGAGAAAATATGTGAAAGACAAATATATCCTTTTGGAAGGATGCTCTGCTAAGCCGTACTGGTTCTGGGGAAGCTTTTGGCAGTATGGTAGTGTCACTGCAGCCTCCTGAAGTTTTTTAAATTCGAACAACAAGGCCTACCCACCAGATTTTGTCATCTTTGGCACCTGTTTGTAACTGAGCAGGACTACTGGGAACCACACTATTCATTTTCCCAGCTTCTGGGTCACTGCCCTGGACTTTCTCATGCATAATGGCCAGCTGAGACTCTCTGCTGGCATCATACTGCAACCTAGAGGTGATACTGCCAGAGTTACTGTGCTGTGTGGACTTCAGGTTACATCTTGTGAAATCAACACTGCTTGCAATCATCAGCACCTGGAGCCTAGAGTGGTGCTGAGCTTTTCCTTTGTCTGTGTCTCTCTCCATGAATCCTTAAATCCCCAGGGACTTTGTTAGTGAGGTGCACCTTTGGTTTTTTGCTGGTCAAAATGCCAGCATATTGCATTTATTTATCTCTGGCGCTGTACGGAAATTTAAAAGCACTAAATACTGCTCAGAGTTTGAGTCTTCTTTTTTTCTTTATAGCTGTATTAGTAATTATTATTTAATCTCATTCTTTGCTGCCCGTGGGACTAGTAATGATGGAAACTTGATTTGATATTTTTAAACCACACACAGTGCTAAAATTCAGATTCAGAGACTTGTGGTGTGCAGGACTTGGCCATGTCAGTTACACCTTGTTTAACAAACTGACTCAGTGTGCAAGGTCACCACTTATCTGTAGCATCTTCTGGTAGAATTAATTTAGGGAATTATCTAGGACAGGTGGATTGTTTCCTCTAGTCAATAGAGAGAAATCTGTGTTGCTGGGGACCCATGCTTGCTCCAATACCAACACAGGCTCTTTGACCCGACTCTGCTTCAAGTGGCATCCCTCAAAGCCTTTGTTCATTGCTTTTCATTTGCCACTTCTATGTCAGGTTTTTTATCTTCTTTGAGCCCTACATGATCTTTTGTCCTTTCAAAAGTTTTCTCTGACCATAGGGGTTCCCATCCGCTCCCTCCCAGCTGGTGTATCCATAGTCCAGATCTGGACTCCGTGCAAGTTTTGTGACAAGCTATGTTACATGTGAAGGGATGGGGTCATTGCTTCATCCCAGGAGAAAGAGCAATGCTTCCTAAATTAAGGTATTTCTGTTTAATTAGGAGAGGCATACTAAGGCCCAGCACTTTCCATTTCATTTCCTGGTGATTTGGACAGGTATTTGTCTTATCCATGTTTGAACATGCATGAGCTCCATTCTCAGGTGTCCAAAAGCCCTGTTTGGACCCTTCTCTCACAGTCCAGCCAGGCAACGATTATGAGGAACTGGAGAGCCCTTCCATGGTCTGTGTCCCAGAGCATCCTTAAACACCTCCCATCCTCCTAATGGAGCGAGAAATGGGCACACAACATCCTCCCAGCCCACCACCCCTCCTGCCTTGCCCAGCTGAAAATTCTGCTGCAAGGTCCCTCCTCAGCCCTGACACAGCCCTAACGCCAGCCCTGACACAGCCCTGACACAGCCCTAACCCCAGCCCTGACACAGCCCTAACTCCAGCCCAAACCCCGGCTGGTGCCCATGCAGCTACAACATCCCACTCCTTTCCTCTAGTCCAAGACTAATTTGGGGGTGGTAGTGGTGGTGCTGTGATTTTTGTCAGACATCAACTGCTTCCTAGAATAAATGGGTCCATGTAAGCCAGTGTCAGTAGATTTCAGATGACTGCTTGGATATATGCAAATCCTACATGAAAATAAAAGCACATCCAAGCAAGTATGTAAGGGAATAATGAGACAAAGAATAATTTTTTGCAACAATAGAATTATAACAATAGCATAATTTAGAGCATGAATTATTCTAAATGAAATTATTATTCTAAATATAATTTTGAATAACAGTCTTAAATAATTCTGCATAAAATGACATGAGTGTGACAATGTGCTTTGTAGCCAGCATAGCTGAAAGCAGTTTTCCAGAATGATTTTGGATAAAGAAAAGAGATTAGAATAAAGAATTCACTTCTATCTGACCCTAGAATAATTTCCCATTTTCACATTTCCCAGACTTTTTGATAAAATACATTAAATTGCCCAGATCAATAGATCCCTAAGTGGTGGTTTATTCTTTGATAAGCCACTGGGCTGTGCTATTACTCTACATTTTAAGGTTTTGTCTTTTCATAGAACAGCTTCCAACGCATTGTTCAGAAGAATGACTACTGCTCGTGGCAGATTTAAATTGTTCAGTAACTGAAGAATCTGGTCAATAATTAATGCCACAATAGTAAATAAGGAGCTGGATTTTAGCTCAGTCACAATTTTTGTTTTCTTTGTGTACCTGTAAATGCATAAAATAAACCAATTAGCCTTGGATCAAAATAGTTTTCAGGCACATTAGAAATATCTAGTGATGCAGATTAGCTGTAATTGAATGTTGCAGTCCAGCTACCATCTTCTTTGCAAGCAGATGCTCTGTTCTATATTGGCAAATGGAAAATTTAATCCAAATTAAGAAACAAAAAAAAAAAAAAGAGGGAAGGCTTATCTTCAATCCAGATTTTTGTCTATTTTTTTACATTGCTGTCTCTTGCAGTTGATCTCAACCAGCCATCGTCCAGGTTCATCTCTGTATTGCACAGCTTGGTTTTTAAAGGTGTTGCTCCAGAAAAGTAAGCAGCAGTCAATATACTAAAATATTAATAATATTTTAGCCAGAGCAAAGATATCAAGCAGGTGGAAGTATCCCACTCCTCTCTGGCAGCCTTCTTGGTCCTTTTGATGTTCAAGGTTGCACTGTGTATTGCCTTTTTCTTCTTTTTTTCAATAACTTTTTGTTTTGGTTTTGGTTTTGGTTTTTTTTTTTATTTATTTTTGGTGATCAAGCTGCAGCTCAAGGTCATAGATTCCCTGTGTATACTCACTGGGCTGTAACCTTTGTCAGCCACTCAGCCCTCAGATTCTGTCCCAGGATAAATTCCTGGAAATTCTATCTGTGATTTACATGAAAGTAAGCTTTATTGCCAATATACTTTCTTCTCTTTCTCAGGTTACTCACAATTTTAAAATACTCATGAAATCTTCTTATTAGACCTGTGTAATGCACCAAGTCTGCTTGACTGTGGCAGCATTAAATCAGGAAACAAACGTCACATTCCTGAAATACAGCTTTGAGGACCAGAATGCCCGTGCTGTTTTTCTGTGTGTTTTATATCGTGGCAAGGCTGCTAATCGTGGACTGAGATCCCATCATGCACACACTGTAAAACACAAAACCAGACAGCAATGGCCAAAAACTTGCCAATATCTAAGTAGCTTACCGAGGCAATTTGTGTTGTGGTTAGTACGTCTTCTGTAGGGTCTTCAGGTCAAGAAATTCAAGGAATGACCCATCCTAGGTAGCATTTCTATCTAGTCCCTCCATGACATTCAAATAATGTTTGAAAACTTGTTTTTTGCACTGATCAAGCTGCAGAGGTTATGCAGCCACCTCAGGTTCTAAGACTGTTCAATCTAACATCTCTTGGGAACATCACATTTGCTGTAATATCTTGCAAACGGCTTTAATTTTAATGCACAGCTTGATCTATAATTAGTTAACAAGTCTCTCTTGAGCTAGCTATGACAATGGTTACTAATTTTTAGCAGCTTATTTATAGAACTGGTCACTAAGATATATGTAGTCCCTCATCCTTTTACTCCTGTCCTGCAGCATGTAATTATTTCACTGGATCTAGGGACATAGCTGAAAATAACTCTCTAAATACAATATTAATAACACAGTCACCATTAAAATAAATTTTAAAAATAACTAATTTACCTTTTTTCCATTAGGAACTGTTATTCAGTTTATATTACGCAAGGCCTGGAGAGTGGAATGTGATATTTTGAGCTTTCTTTATAGTTGTTTCCTTATTTGGGTTCTCCAGGAATATCACATTCAGGCTGCAAACATACTTTTTATAGGCAAACAAATGACTGCTCTCACTATGCTTTTGACTTTTCCCTGATATTGCTAAAGATTTTCACATAGGCCCGATTTTGATCCTTGGTGCCAAATGTGGCCTGATAAAATAATGATTTGATGTTTTTTAGACACACATGTTTTGCCACATGTTTTGCCATTTGGTCCAGGTTCTGGAAGAGAGAAGCTGCCTCTGGGCGCAGGTGAGGTGGACACAGTGGAGCGTCTTTCTCCTGAGGGTGGAAGCATCGTGGTGCAAGGCAGTTTGTGAAACATCCCTCCCTGCAGGGCCAGCTCTCTGCCCTCTGAAGGAGGCTTTAGCATCCTTCGCTCACAGACATTCTCTTTCACACTCTTAACAGGATTTTTAGAGGGTCAGCCACACTCGCCAAGGGTGTTGTCCCGAGGGACGTGGCTCTTGGAAGTACATCACCTTGAGCTGCTGATGGGAAAGGAGCTTATTATCAATCTGCCTCCCTCTCCCAGAAAAGTAAAAAGTCTGATTTCTTGCTTTTAATCCTTTTTTCACCCTTTCCTGAAAATAAATTAGGTATTTCAGTTGCCACAGGGTCTTCCATCAAGCACTGATCCTGCCACCAGAAGGACATTATCTACTTCTAGCCTTTGTTCCCATTCCTTTCTGTACCAGGACACACACCCAGATGTGGCCTTGCCCTCCAGAAGGCATCTGTTCCCTCTGTGATACCACGTGGTGACATCCCAAATATCTCAGGCAATTGAGATTCCAGGTGATGTACTAATTTCCTAGGAACAAATATCCTGGTCGATGGTGTAGCAGAAGGTGATGAAATAAACTTCTCTTGGATGCTGATTCCATGGATGAGCAGAAAGATGTTGCAGGGGAAGGCAAGGAAAGAGTTTCCAGGCACTTTTTTATGCAACACAGACAGAGGTGTGCTACTTAGCCTGCAACTTTTATCCCCGGTGAGTACTTTCCAATGCCCTTGCCCAAGTGGAAACTTCTCCTCCTCCGCACCTATCCACCTCCTCATAAAACACGGATTCTAACTTGGAAACAAGCTTGAATAACTCTCATAAACAGAGCCTGTGACAGTGTATTTTGTGAAGAATACACAGTGTGAGTCAGACAAACCCAGGAAAACAGGGGGTTTGCAGGAGGACCAAGTATGGGCAGAGATGTTGGGTGCTTGAAAGAGGACGTCACTGTCAGAAATTCTCCGCTTTAGAGTGCAGTTATCATCTGGAAAGTGTAAAAGTGACATCCTGGTATGCCACATTTATTCCTCCTCCACAATTTCTATTCCAAATTCACTCAGTCTTCAAGTCAATACCATGTTTTTTGCTCTGACTGCCAGCACAGCTAGCTCAGCCTGTTACCTGAGAATCAAGCTGTGCTCTTTCTGCTTATTAAAACATTGCCAACTGTAAAGCTTCTGGAATCAGACATTAGCTGGCACTGCAGTGGGAGAGGCAGGACATCTGAGCACAGCATGGTTAGCACATCTCAGCCTCAGGAATGAGAGAGGGAGAAGAAACCCAATTGATCCTTAAACTCGGCACACATGCCTCAGGAGGCCCACAGAAAACACCTACTTACAGCACCTAGGTGCCATTTTTATGCAATTACTTGTCTGACTATCACTGCATTTCATGACGGAGCAGCTAAACAGGGAGCCAAATAGCCCCTTACTCAAGTGCCAGCTGTGCCGAATTTCCAAAGGATTCATTATAGAGAAAAAAACCATGCAGCCAGGATTTATTTACTATTGACTTGTAATCTCTAAACTGCCACACCTCCTGCAGCATGTAAACCTGGCCAAGGTGTGCTCAATCCTTTTCATACATGGTTTAGTTGCCGAGAGATTTAAACAGTGTCTTAACAAAGGAATGAATATTTCTTTAAAAGGAGGAAATGAGAAAAGACAAGTGAACAAAAGCCTTAAATAGTTCAGAACTTGTGCTGGATTCAGAGGAGTATCACAAAGTCCACATGCTTATCTGGAGCTCAGCTGACATCCATGAAGTTCCAGTGTCTGCAAAGCAGGCAGGAGCTCTCAGAAGGGCTCTCCAGCACCATGCTGCTCCTCCCATCCAGAAACATTGCAGGTTGGAGTCCACTGCTTTGCACCCTGTGTAACCACTTATCTCTGCAAGGACTCAAAGCAGAGAAGGTGCAAAATGCTGGAGGATTACAACACATCAGCACCCTCTCTCACACACCGGCACAGAAATGGGTAATGAACTGCTGAGAGCTGCTCAGCCTGGTTCTCATCACGGAAGCTTTACAGATGTCTAAAAACACCTTCTTTCCTCAGGGGCACTATGGCTACTGAAGGCAGCAGGTGAGCTGCCTGAGACAACTTCCTTGGGTTGAGTTCAAAATACATTGCACCACTGAGTCTTTTGTGATCTTAATTTGGCCCATCTGAAGACTGCTCAGCTAACAGGTCCACTACCTGGAAAATTGTAGTCTGATGATCTGATAGCTGTAAATTACCTGCTCTTCTGATGGTCTCCAAAGGAAGGTCAGAGTTTGCACAGAGGATGTCATCCCTGACTGCTCATTGTGGGCCTATGGGCTGTGGCATCACACGAACTGTATCAGTGAATTACTGGGGTGGCTGTTGCCTGTTCACAGACTCACAGAATGACTGAAGTTGGACAGGACCTCTGGAGGTCATTTGGTCCAACTCCTGAGCTCAAGCGGGGCCACTCAGAGCCACTTGCCCAGGACCATGTCCAGGTGGCTTTTGAATGCCTCCAAGGTTAGAGACTCCACAACCTCCCTGGGTAACCTGTGCCAGTTCTCAGTCTCAGTAAAAAGTGTTTCCTGATGTTCAGAGGGAACCTGATGCATTTTAGTTTGTGCCCAGTGCCTCTGGTCCTGTCAATTAAAGAGACTGTATGTAGCAGCCTGCAGTGAACCAAGCAGAAGGGAACTAATTCCTGAATTTCATTCTAGTGTTCAGCTGAAGTATGTAGCATAGGACAGTCTCTGGCAAAATTCTTTGGTTTGTTTCAGGGAAAGCAAGATGTGAGCCTTGCAGTTCATGCTGATCCGTGCTCAGCACCCTCAGCCACTTGTGGATGCATCATTTTGCACTGGACATGTCTTTAATTCTAAAAGCATGAAATGTTGCCTTCAGTCAACTTGACAAGCATTTTTCAAGAATTTAGTCTTCAAACCCACAAATCTCAGTAGCAAGTACCACACAATTCTTTACACTTGGGCAGTGAGTAGGACTTGTGGCTTTTGATTATTTTTTAAACATTTTCTGAGGTACTGTTCTTTAAATAGCTGCTACAGCTGCCTAATTTTCCACCGCAATATTGCCAGAGGTTGTTTATCTATTTTAATTAATTTATTTATGTGTTTTTATTATTTAATTGTTTCTTCTCGGCTGAATGGTGGAAGATAATAACCATGTCACAGTGATACAGTGCTAATTCCAGGCGCCAGCCCTGGTGATGTGTCACAGCAGGCAGAACATTCACAGTGGCCATCTCCTGGGGTGTGGATGGCCCAGTTTGGGTATGAAAAGGGCTGCTCCAGACCAGACTGGCCGACAAGAGGCCAGGTGACCCAGGGCTGGGGTGGGTGGCAGGGGAGAGGTGGCAGGGGCTGCCCATGGTGGTGACAGGTGGCTGCTTCTCCTCTGTTGCTTTTCCTGTCTCTTACAGACAGACAGCTGAATAGGGCCAGACCATGGAATGCTCCTGTTCTCCCCCTTCTTCAACACCAGCCAGAGATCTGTCAGAGCTACAGGACAGAAAGCCCCAGCCTATACCTTCTTTTGGTCTTACAGGGAGCTGGGAGCCCCCTCCAGCCATGGCAAACCCACACATCTTTTTTCTCCACGTAGCCAAGGGCTGGGCCACACAGGAGTTCCTGCCACCAGCCCCAAGGCCCAAGTTACAGCAGGGAAGACACTGGTGGTGGCCTACATTGCAGTGGGGTTGGTGACATGGTTGGGCTTGGATATTTCCTGTCCATCAAGGAGGTGTGGGTTGGACAGCCTTGACCTGAGGCTGGGAGAGCCCCAGTCAGGGAGGCAGAGGCTGCTGGGGGTTGCTGCATTCTTTGATGTTCCTGTCTTTGACAGCTAAATCCCTGGACAGGGACATGGCTGGTACATGGCACGTACCCACCCTCTCCTTCCTCTACCACCCAGAGAGTATGAAACTTCCTACAAGGAACTTTCTACAGGAACATTGACCTAAAAGTAAGGAAACACACTTATCCCTGGTCTGTACCCCATTATGGTCCTACAGGCTGCTGGAAGCTCTCTATAGCTGTGAACATAGAGCACTCCACACCACCCACTGCCTTTGTATTCCATCATGGTGCTACAGGCAGCTAGAAGCTCTTCACAGCCATAGACGAGGGGATCTCCACACTACCCACCATCCTTGTACCCCATCAAGATCCTACAGGTGGATGGAAGCTCCCCACAGCCATGAAGAAAGGGAGCTCTGCACCACTCACCATGTCTGTGTGAGACTTACCTAAAAATAGATGTTGAAATTGATGAATTCATTGGCTGTCTCTTCTGGTTTGTGCTGTCATTTTAGGGAAATATTTTTGGACCCTTCCTTTTGCTCAAGTGAACCTCAATATCTTAGGAAAAGATTGACGTGTTACAAGACAGACTACATCTCTGACAGCAAGGATTCACTTTATGATAGCTCTTGGCACATGTCCCCTTTCAATTTTTGGAAATACACTCCAATCTTTTACTCTTGTTCCAATCTTCCTTTTGGGTAGCAGTTTTTGTTATCTTATAGCAAAACTGCTTTTCCTCACATAAGGCCAGCATCCCTGCCCTGCCACTCCAACAAAACAAAAAGCATGACACAAAAGGGAATGGCAAAAGAGCATCACAGAAGCCCCATCTCTCCATCTCCCCCAGCTCCTTCCCCTTCAGCTGCAGAAGGACAACAGAACATGCTGTTCTGCACTAGAAATGCTGCAAAAAAAGGCAGGCTGGTTTCCCTGTGATGAAAACAGCCACCTTGAAATCCCAAATAGCCAGTGGGGGTGAGATATGCTTTTGAGGATGCTGGCAGCTCAGCATGGAGGCTTTGAATGTGCTGTTTCATCCCAGGCATTTGGGGCACGCAGTGCACTCTTGTTTGCACAAATCTCTCACTACTACAGTTTTCTCAAAAATTCATAAAAAATGTGGAAGAAAAGCAACACAGCAGCGAGACCCTTAGGGAGAGCAGCCCCTTGGGTTTGCACTGTGGGGTTAGACCCAGGTATGAGGCTGTTTGGTGCAGAAGGGCCATCAGTGAGCAGGTAGGCTGAGGCACACAGCAGTTTTGGGCTGCTTTGGACACAGCAGCAACCTGACTGTGCCAATGTGCTTGTTTGTCCCGTGGTCTGCTGCATTCCTGGCCAGAAACCCCCTAGGCCCATCCTCTTCCTATAATCTTTGGGAAGTTTGCCTGGAGACAGAAAATGAGTTTTGTTCTTCTTGCACAAATGCAGACCAAAAATTACTTTCTTGCATGAGCAAGCTCTGGAGTGGAACTGGAGCAACATATCCAGGGGACAACTGTTCCCTGTTACCAGCTCCCAGGGTTTCCAAAGGCAGCAGATTCCCACTTTCCACCACACTGGGCTAGATGGTGCATCTCAGTGCACAAGAGGTCAAGAAGTATTTGTTTTCTAAATGAGTCAGGAAAGAAGAAAATGAATGGAAAAATAATTGCAGGGCTCAGTAATGCATTGAATAGGCCAGGAACAAAGCATGCAGAAGCAAACACAGGCAAACAGACAAGGCTCAAGACATGGATATCCTGCTGAGGATCACAGCAGAACCAGTCTCTAGGGATGATTGGAAGTGGTGTGTGGAAATTTAAGTACTGCCTGTGCTTCCTGGGCTCTTCACAGGATGGAATGCCACAGAAGGAGGGCTATGAACATCCAAGCAGCCCTTTCCAGAACCCAGCCTTCCTGCTGAAGCCTTAACGTAAAGGACTCAAACAAACCAACAGACAGAATAACACAGCACAAAATGCTGGCACCATCCCAACTGCTGTTATACTCCCCTGCCATGTAGGTGATGGAGCATGATATTCACACCAAGCGTGCATATCAGGGTCCTCTCCCCCCAAAGCTGTGTCCCTGAGCACCCAACCCAAATCTGAGTGCTGCTCCTGTGAAGCAGAGGCACTAGAAGGCAGCAGGTCTTGATGGGCCTGCTGAGTAAGGAAGGTCTGAAGAGTAAGGCCCTCCTTACTCTTCACAAAATGATAAATTATGCAAAGTTTGATGATGTGGTTATGCTGATGTTGAGGACCCCAGTGGATCCTTCCCAGCCCTGGCACTGTTGGTGTTTGCAAAGGAGGACCAGTGAGATAGAAAGAGATGGAGAAGTACATTTGCTGATTTAAATGGTGTTGCTCTGGTGCAGTTGAGGGTCTGGCCTAACCCTTGCAATGAACAGAGTTACTTGAAAATTAGATTCTTTCCTTTGTGTTCTTTTTTTTATCCTCTGTTTCAAGCACTCCATCTATAAAGGTATCTGTCTTCCTATGAAAGAAAGTGAAAAGATTAATTTGTTAAGTCAAATATTCATGAGTCCCAGAGAAGGGAGAGGAAGGCACTTGAAGATCATTTATTACAGGTAAGTGGCTGAGGTTCCTCTGGAGGAAAGCATAACTGCAAATCTGTGACACAGAGGATTTTTGACAAGGGATGAGTCATCTCCTGTCATCCCTATCACACACCTGGAATTAAGATCATGGACGGGTGACAACCCTGTCACACAAAGCCTTATTTTCCATTGATTTCAGAGGCTGCTGTTACAAATCTTGGGGTCAGATTATCCAGAGAAAATCCCAGAGCGTCCCTATGATGGCTGTGATAAGGCACTGTGATAAAGTAGATGATTAAATGACCTCACGTCCTTCTGGGGAAACCCAGGCAACTTTGCAAAGTCAAAAGGACTCTGATGATCAAAACTGGCCCAACAGCCAACTTAAGAGTGCTGAACAGGGGGATTTTCCATTTGGCTTAAACTGGAAAAGTAAACTAATTATGTGAGTGAATGTTTCTGGCTTCGACAATACCAACCCTTGGAATGCATGTGGCCAGTGAACTATTAAGTACAGTGTATCTTTGGCGTCCCAGGGGACAGTAACTCACCTTGCATGGCAGCTAATCATTGCTACCTCAGCTCTGCCTGCTCAGTCCCTTTGAGCAGAGTTCCACCCGCTCATAATCAGGCCATTCATGCTCGGTCATGCATGCAGCCTTCTCCAAACAGACACAGTGCAGCTAATCACCACCTCTGCTCTCACTTAGGCTGCCATGTGGAGTATGATTCAACACTAAAATGGATCTCGGCAGCACGAGGAGCCTGTCTCGTCCTGCCTTTCATTTAACGTGGCAGTCCCCTGCTCTGATCATTCTTCTGGGGCAGAGTGACCCTGCCACTGCACGTGCTGCTCGCTGGGGCCTGGGCTGGCTGCTGTGCAGCTGCACAGGGCCAGTCTGAGAGCTGGAAAAATGCGATGCACAAAGGCAGGGGAGTTTTGTAGGCACTGAAGTGTCTTGTGAAAGCGGGTTGCACACGTAGAAATAGACAGTTTTCAAAGATTCGCCTTGAATTCTGATCTTCATAGGTGACACTTCGGGATTGTGTGGAAGATTGGCTCTTGGCTCCGAGCTGGTCCTGCAGAGCCAGGGCTGATGCTATGCAAGGTCACCTGTATGCTCCCACATCCCAGATCTCCGAGCTTCAGCCTGCTGCATGGTATTCCCTGTACCAGTGCCTGGAAAAGGTGTGAGACTTCCAGGGCAAAGAAGACCAGGTCTCCTCCAACAGCATTTTATCAATGTTGTTTGTGCCTTCTGGCTCAGGAGGGAGGAAGGATGCAGATATTGTCACCAGAGCTTTAAATAAAATTTCCTTCTTCTTTCACATGTTCAGGAACCCCTTCTTCCCCCTCCACAGCCCATAGTCTGAGCCTTGTTTTTATTTGGAGGGCTAGGAGGCATTTTCTTAACTTTTCATCTTTTATTTTAGGCTGGAGTAAAGTTTCTGTGCAGGACTGAGCATCCTGTCTCTGATGAGCAACTGTAGCTCAGCATCAAAGATCTGTTTCTCAGTCCGTGGACCTTGACAGTGTTAGCTGCAATTCCCAAATCTTGTTGGTGAAAAAGATAGTAATGTCCTGGAGGGACTAGGGAAATATTTTGATTTTTTTCAAAGTTTCTCCTAGGTGTTCCTATTTCAGTGGTCTTCATTTTCCTTGGGCATGTCTATACAGGGAAAATCAAGAAAGTTGATTTAAATTAACTAAAGGCAGGAGTTTAAAGTGAATTAAGTAAATTGCATTAAACTTCTCATTTCACAAGTAAAGTGGCCTTAATGTGACTTAGCCTTGGAAGAGAAGTAAATCAAATCAAATCAAAGACACTTTAATTCTGACAGTTCCCACAAAAGGCTTTAATTAATGCAGTTTAACTAATCCACTTACAAATTCAGATCAACTTTTCTGAGCAGATTCATGTAAACAAGCTCTTACAACTGCTCTGCCTGAAATGATTTAGCTTGGTTGGATAATTTTCCCTCAGAAAGTAAATCCACGCAAGACTGACTCTGGTGGAAGCCCCACTACTGGGGCTCGCACTTGGGTAACTCTATCAACTATTCATCAAAAGTTGGATGAATATAATTCCAGGGTAGCTTAGCTCTTTGTAATGCCTACAAGGTCCAAGCTACTGTGCTTCCATACCATTACACACACACAGAAATGAGGCTGCCTGATCAGTTCAGGAAAGAGAAGATGACAGCACACAGCCCCACATCCCCTCCTTGGTTATCATGGGGTTTGGCTGCACAGGTATAATTTGCATTGTGCTCCAACAAGTCCTTACACTGCAGCCAGGCAGGCTGCAGCCCAGCTGGGATTTCTTTTTGGTGCATTGAGACTTACATTAGCACAAAACTCATTTCCTTTCATGGGCTTTAGAATGGTAGAAATTAGGGCATGTAGTGATTTTGGCTTTTTTTTTTTATTTATTTTTTTAATTTTTTTTTTTTTATTTTTACTTTTTTAAACACACCTTTTATTTGGCCAGGTTCAGTTCTGGCTGACTCACAGCAAGAGGCATGACTTACAAAAAACAAAAATCACAGATAGCATTGGCCAAGGGGAAAAAAAAAAGCTGTTTCAGCCAAAACAGACATTTAGTCAATTTGAAGTATATCTCATCAGTGTGCACATCAATCTGCCATTAAATACTGTGTCCTTTAATTCCCTTCTTTAATTCCTCCTGCCTTTATGAACAATTCCCTTTGTAGCTGAAATGCCCGATGAAGGTAGTGCAGCTTCTTTTTCAGCAGGAATGTGGATGTTTGACTTTCTCAATTAGCTGAAAGTCCTTCAGCAGGGGGTTCCCTGAGGCACATAGCATTCCTTGGCTGGTGACCCTCATTCCCTGTGCTGCTTTACCCTGGCAGGAACAGCAAAGCACAGACTTTCCACCAGGGTTTCTTCACTTTTCCCAAAACTTGCCAGTCTGACAGCTTGAAACATCATCTGCTTTTTTTGGGGGGAGTAATCTGGATATTCCAAAGTGCTGTTCTCACTGCATAGAGCCCCAGATTAATCTGTGCTATGCTCCCCATTCTCTCACGACTTTCTTGGATTGTGTTTGATCGTCCCTGTGTGCTGACAAGGTGCAATGCCTTGGTCTGGACCAGGGCAGACACCCTGACTGCAGTTATCAGAGCTCTCACTTTTCATCATATTTATTAGGCTGCATCTTCGTGAAAGAGTTCCTCCAAAATAACTCAGGCAACTGTAATGCTCCAGCAGCACTTTACACAAAATATTCACTGTTAAAAAAAGTGTCAGCATCACCTTCACTGGATCAAAAGTCATGTCAGAGAAGATATCAAAGCATTAAAATCTGCTTGCATAAAAAAGCCAAAAGCCTGAAGCCATCCCAAGCACCTTCAAACGATCCGGGAGTCGCACACAGAGCTGCTGCGCAGTGCGGATGGATCAAGGGGTAGCACAATTTGCAGCCAAAATCCTTCAGCTGCTGCCATCTTCTCCAGGAGTTGTTTTCAAACTGTGCTAACCTTAACTTTTTTTTGGGAAAAAGCCATTGCACAGTGTTGGAAACCCTGCTTGATTCAAAGTCTCAGTGCCTGTCAGGTATACGTTCCCTTATGGTTGCAAATCAGGAGTCATCCATCCCATCTGAGTCAGGGATAAAATCTATGAGGGAACTTTCTTCTGCACAGATTTTGCAGATGTGGGAGCAGCTGGGTCTGGGGATGGGTAATGGGGACACAGGCCTCTGGCTTAACATTGTAGCTCAGGTGCCACCCGGGCAGGAGGAACCTGCAAGTCACTCAGTCTGATGGGGCTCTCGTTAATTTGCAGAAACACCTGCCACACACCAAACCCTGAAAAAGCATGGTTTTTTTTCATTTTTCCCCCTAAAGAATTCACAGTCTAACAGACAAGTTGCACTTCAGGCATCTTTAAAAAACTTTCCCATGGAACCGGTTTGATTCACTTCATATGACACAGCACTGAAGGCTGGTGAGTCCAGCAGTGAGACAGCCTCTCTCACCTTTCCTCCTGGAGGCTCTGCCCTCATGGAATAAACCCAGAGGGCTGTGGATGAAGTGAGAACCAGTTTGCTACACAGTCCTGCACTTAATGACCAGCTTGAAAAAAAAGTCAATAAAACTGTTGTTTGCATTTTTACAGTTGAATGTTTGCGTTCTGTCATTTTCCTTCCTTGGATATTAATGGAGGAGGATAATTTGTAGGAAAACCCAGAGGATCCTGATCACACAGTCACCCCACATATTTTGTGCACAGAGCACAGTGCCTGTGCAGAAGTCTTCCAGCAGCCGGAGCAAAAAGCATCTTCTGCTGATCCATAATGAGTAAAACATCCTGTGTCTCCTCCTCGCACTATTTATCTGTTCCCAGTAAGACTGTGAAGTAGCAGCCCCGTGCAAACACAAAGACTGAGAGTGGGGAGACAGCAAACTCATGCCACTTATGAGGGAGACAGCTGTCACCAGTCCTGCCCATCTGTTATTCCTGCTAAATCGTCTTCACCCACTAAGGCATTTGAGTGTGTTTCACTCCAAGAAAACCCCAGTGTTTTCAGTTCTGGAGATTAAGAATGAAAAAGCTAAATCTAATATTTCTACAAATTTGATTCTTCAATGCTGCTGGAAGGCAGAAAAATTATTCATCACTGATATTGCATATGATTAGTGTTGGTGCATAATTTCTTGGGGATGTAGGTTCCTCCATCACTGTGCCATGCACTGTTTCAGTCCTTTCCTGTTGTCCTCTGCACCTCCACAAACCTCTACAGCTGCTTCTCTCACTGTTGCAAAGGACACAGATGAAGTTGCTTATGTGCTTCTGAAATGGGGACTCAGAGTGTTTTTCCACAGTTTATCTTGTAGCCTGAAGGGCTCTGTCTCTTTGCACTTGGTTTTCCTGCCTTACTGTGCCTTTGGTATCTCTCTGACACCTTTTGTATCTCTCCAAGCTGATCTGTCCGTGCTGGGAGCTCCATTCTCTATTGTATCAGTTTATTTCCCTCTGTGCAAGCACTCAGTATAGTCTAATTTCCTCTTATTACTCTAAATTGCCCATCTCTCTATACCATGTTTTCAACATATTTTATCTGCAGTATCAGTCTGCTACCAGTCCTGTTATACCTGACACTCTGAAAATTTCGTCGAATTTGTAAACTGGGGTTTTGCTTAGCTCTGCCTTCATTTTGCAATAGGTTTCTTTTTCAAAAGAAACAAAGCTGATAGTCATGATACTATATTTGATAAATCTCATATAAAAGAATGTGGATTTTTGCATGTGCCGATAATAGGAACAGTATGCCTGCTAATCCCACTGCTGATATCCTAGCTTCTATCCAGCATTGCTAGACAACAGGCAGAGACAAACTGCTGAGGAGAGTCACACTCTTGCGAAGCCTAATTTTGAATTTGGGCCCTCAAGTCTAAGCTCTATTTGATATTACTTATGAGATCTTATTATGTACCTTACAAATATACAGATTGTGGCCAGTCATTAATAAAACCGGAGTAAACTTTAAGTAAACTTTACTTAATCCATGAGTAGCTGGCTGAATAGTGATACCTGGATTTTTGGGCATTTAATATTTATTATTTTTCCATATGAATAAAGATGTTCCAGCAGTCCAGTCTCAGACTGAGAACAGCAAAAAACAACTCTGTCATGAATAAAGCAAATACAAGCAGTTCTCAAACAGCCTTGAATTTTGGATTACTCACTGAAAATTTTTAATAAGTGTGACTATGTTCAGAAATTTTTATGTCTGAACATATGCACTTTCACAGATTCATGCATGCACATTTAACTACCGTTTTTTAAAAGAACTTAATAAAAACATTTCCAGTGAGTAATCCTCTTAAAAAAAAAAAAACCTCCTTATGGATGTCTATGTAGAGAAAAAAAATTAATTTAATAAAAATTTGGGAAGATGGGGGAAGTCATATCTGCCCAATCAAAAATTGTACTGTCTAGTTCCAGGGCATAGGTATTGTGGGGAAAAATCTTGACAGGATCTTTGTATTGATCTGATTAAGCAGTATATTTTTTGGGTCAACCTAAAATAAGCTGTTATCTTTTTCTGTGTTTTCAAGAGCTTTCATTTAGATTTGAATGGGTGTTTTGTTCAACCTGAAACAGATCATTTTGCTTGGAGGCCTTTTTTTTTTTTTTTTT
>VZTF01000170.1:36263-120401 GCA_013397755.1 Cnemophilus loriae
TTTTTTTTAGAGAAAAAAAGAAACCTAGAGCTATAAAAGCAAAGAGGTAGAAACAGCCCAAACTTGAGGTTATCTGAGACAGCTGCCTTCAGATCTCTACTTGATCAGAGAAATTTCAAACTAGCTCCAAATGTGAATTATGGAGGAAATAATGGGAGTCAGTTCACTTTGGTGAGTGGCTTCCTCCTTAGGTAAAATTTCTTCTCCTGGGTTACTTCCAATGGATTCTGAAGTCAGGAGCTGAGATGCAGAGAGCTGCACTCAAGAGGAGCCTGCAGCCGGGTGTGAGGGAGCCCTCGGGGAGGAGGAAAATGGGGATGCAGAGCTCTGTTCTGGCTCAGGTCAGCAGGTCAGCCAGAGAGAGGGGAGAGCAGCAGTGATCCCACAGCAGCTTCCACTGATTTTGCATGGTCCATTGTGGGGAAAGTCTAAATACTTGGAAAATCTGAAATAAAATATCACTGCTCCAGGTGAAACTAGCTCAGCTTTTGGCTTGCTCTGGCTCACTGTATTCAACTCAAATTTCTAAATGCCTTTGCATCAAATTGGAACTGCCTCTGGAAATGCACATCGACCTTCAAACTTGTCTTTTCTGCTCCTGATCCCTCTCCCTCCATTCTGTGGTTATGCCTGGCTGTTTCTGTGTTCTGTTTTGGCACTGTCCTATTGGTATTTTCTTCAGCAGCCTCAAAAGAAAAAGGAGATAAAGATGGAGCCCTGTGGAGATGCCCACTCTAAGCCATAGCTGAGGCAGGGCTCCCTGTGTGTAGCCCAGCCAAATGGCTGAGTTACCATTTCCTTGGGAGCCTCAATCAGACCCCATCCTCCCCTACAGGGTGGGATAATATGAACAAAGGGCTTGGATGCTGCTCAAGCAAGTGGGAGAGGATATTTCCTTCCAATTCTCCAAGCTGTGGGGCAGCTGGGAGCCAGGAGCCTGAGCCTTGTGCTCCAACCCACAAGCACCACAGGCACAGTGGAGCTCTAGAGCACAACACCCGGGGGTGGCAGCTGCTCTGCGGGCAGCACCTGCTGTGCTTCGGAGAAGGAGGTGGGAGATCAGTACCAACCACCTGGAAGGGCAGTGCCTATTTCTTCTTCCCTTGGTTCCAGTCAAATCTTGTCCCAGTGTCCCTTGGCTTTAGTCACTCTAAAGAGAGAGCCCCTGATCCTCCCGGCGGGTGATTTGCTGCTGCCCCTTCCCACATCTGTTTGAAGAATGACAGGAGGGGGTCACTCTGCACCTCAAGTTGAGTCTCTGCAGTCCAGTGGAGCGAGTGTGAAATCCTGTGAGGAGTTTTTGTTTCCCTTCAGTTCCCTCAGATCTGGGTAACTCTGAATAATGAATGCAGCATTTACAAGCTGGCGGAATTAAGCAACATTCAGCTTAATTAGGGGCTTGATTATTCAGGGAAGAAATCAACATGTCAATCAGATATGTGGTCCAAAGCGTGGTGTGGGAGAAGGTGGGCAAAGACCCACCTGCAGACAGCAAGGCAAGTATCCATGTGCCTCTTTGGGCAGCCTGACATGCCCCTAGCCAGGCAGAGCTTTCCCCTATTCTTTCACAGATCTCTGGAGTGCCTTTTTACAGCACTGTTTGTCAGCATTCAGGAGCTTCCTGCTCGGTCCCAAGTTAAGATTTACTATTCATATTACTATATTTATTATTTCATATTACAATATCATTTAAGCATGCTGCATTGGCTCAGCTGGGAGTCACCTGGGCCATAAAGATGATCCCAGAGTAAACTTGGTAAAGTAAACTGAAAAGGTTAAGCTGAGTTTATCTGTTTCTTGTGTGCATTAAGGAAACGAGGCTGTGGTATTTACCATCTTCCAGCTGAGCAGTTGTGACCTTGGAGTCATTTCAGGTTGACAGGAACAGGAAAATTCTATTTCCTGCATGAGTCCCAATGGCAAGCAAAGCCCCAAAAGCTTACTGCCAAACATATATAGATTTTTTCCATATTTATGGATGCCCAGGTCTCATTTCCTAGTGATTGAGTGTGTGACAAAGCCTTAGGTAAGTTCTTTCTCTTTCCTGCACCTTACTTCTCCAGATGGTAAATTGCTGATAATGGTGGAATTTGTAGAATGATTAATCAGCTACAGACAAATGGAAATATTAAGTATGAAAATCTCAGTTGTAGGCTTTTGGGGAGGCAAAGGCTCAGTCTTTCTGTGTAAAATATTTGTATGATGAGATCCTAAAGGAGGACTAAATACTGGAGTATTTGAAATGAAGGTGCATGTTCCCAGGCTTCACCTCTCCTTTTTCCTTTCAGGATTTTACTGTTTTTCTGAACACTGTAAGTTGTCTTTTTTTTCTCCTCAAGCTCTTGTGCCTTTTGATTTTCCTTAATGTTTTGTATGAGCTTTCAGCTTTCTGCCAATCTGTTGTTTTTAGGCTCAGAGGTCAGTTTTTAGTTCCTGACACATGCTTAAATTTTTGAAGATTTAAATCTTATGAGAGCAGCCCCGATGCCACTGGTAGAAATACTCAAGTTCCCAAGTAAGACATAAATTTAAGAGCCCTTTTGAATGGATTTAAATCTGGTATAATGCTACAGAAGTAGGACAAGTTGTCTGGATTTATACCGGGTGTTGGGAAGCAGAATTGGGACTTAGTCTTAATTTATTTCATTAGAAGCACCTCTAACACCTTAATAGATAGGTGCTCTGTTGTATAAATGCAGTTAAGGAGGATTATTTGAGACTTCCTATATACTGTATTTTTGAAGGTTTTCTGTCAGATATTGCAGTTGTAGTAGGAATTGCAGAAAGCACCGTGTCTCCATGGTACATTACATGCAGCACTTCTCAGTGGCAGTAAATGTTCTGGCTTAATCAAAAAGATCACATTTCTTTCTATTACTACCTGCCCAGAGAAGCTAGAATAACTTTTGGCCGAGGAATACATTAGTTTAAATCTTAGATTTCAAAATGAAATTACACGCAGTCTTGCAGACATGATTCATATGTTCCCCATTACTTCCAATCTCTTCCTTTTTCTCCTTCTAACTTGAATTTGTGTGAGAACTGCAGTGCTGTCTGCAGTGCTGGCACGGGTCAGGGGCTCGGCAGGGGCAGGCACGGCATCCAGGCACCCCTTTTCCTTACCCATCCCTCTTCCCATCAGAGATCGTTCGGCTCAACCATTCCTGTGAATTGTCTGCTCAGCCAGAGCCGCTCTTGCACTTCCTGCAAATCATCCTCACACAGCCACAGCTTTAGATTTAAATCACAATGCTCTGCTCTTTGCAAGGCTCTCGGAGAGAGTTCTGTGGGCATTTCAGGCTCTCCCCAACCCAGCGGCTGCAGGAGGATCTTTTGTCAGTTTTGCCTCTCCCTGCTGTGATGTGTGAGTGTCCCAGTTTGGAGAAGTGGGATAACACTGGTACCCACCCACTGGACACGCCTGTCATGAAGATTTATGAAGTGATATTTTCAAGGAGTAAAGCATTATTTAAGCCAGGTGCTGTGATCTATTGATAACAAATGGGATAAACATCGAGTAGTTAAATATTTAAAGCACAATCTTTGGAACTGGGACATCTGTGGCCTTTTCCATCTCTGCTAATGGCTTCCTGCCTGTCCCTGGACAAGACACATCCCTGTCGCTGCCATTCTTCTCCCCCCATCTTTCATATAATGCATCTATTTATCTGTGAGCTCTTCTGGTGAACAGTGCTCTGACAGGTGCTGGTGGAAAAGCAGGAACAGCGGGTTCTGGGTGCTCATGAGACCCTCAGGATCCTCTTTGGATGGAAGATTTTATCCCAATCTGAATCTAGGGATGGAAACTTGCTCTTCCACCAGCCACCTTCAGTTTTATTTCAACTTTAAGCTTTCTTGTTACTATCTGTTCCCAATATTACATCCACTGTGTAGCTTGGGTGCCGGGGAGGTTTAGGGTGTCACTGTGTCACAGCTCCAGGAAACATCCAACTAAAGGCAGTGGGAGCTGTGTAAGTGCAATGGCCTGAGGCAGAGCAGATGGTTGGGAATCGACAATTTATGCATCCCTTCTGCTTTTAAACTCTGATTTGATGACTAGAAAACAAACACACATTCCTGTAGCTTCGTCAATAAACCTTTTCACTTTTTAAGAGAAACCTGATGTTCATCTTTCTTCCTGTTTGGTGCATTTCACCTTATTTCAGAGCTCAAGCATACATATAAATATAGCAAGGTTTCTGACCCTTTTGTATCACAGCAAAATATTCATGGAACAAAATTGCTCCAGAGGTACCCCAGAACTGTTTGTCCAAGAGAGTAGAGTAGATGGATCCAGTCAAACTGGGTAGTAGCCCAAACTCCAACTATGAGAGTCCACTGGCTGACTCCTTCTGGGTTATATGATTCCTGGCTATAGATCTTGAGATCTGTCACATCTTTAGTGGAACCTCCTATTTGTCCATGTAAAATGTCTTCTTTCAGTTATTTACTCATGGAGGTATTTCCGTTGTCCTGAAAGTACATCTTAGTTGGGTGTGCAATTATTTGCCTGTGATCCAGTGGAATACTCAGCACAGACATCTTTTATAAATAATATCCAATGTACTCCCATGCATTCTTTGAAGGACCAGAACACAGAGTACACTATGTCCCTGGATTCTTGGTACCAGCTTCTGACTCAACTGCAATGTGCATATTTTGTGATGGAGGACCTTTTTCTGCAGTACTTAATGTTCGGTGAGAGTTTAATCAAGAAACATGAGTAATTGGCATTAACATCCACTTCTGAGCAAGAGAACAGCTTTGATAGCATCTATACTCATTAGACATTTCGTTCCAAACACTGTTCATTACAGTCAGCACTCTTTGTATTGGCTTCTACTTTGTAAATACAGCACAGATCCTGCTCGGCACAGAAGCAGGCCTTGAACAAACACTCTGTGGTTACACAGAAGGAAGAAGTTTTAACTGTCAAAAAGAAACAAGTGGAACACTACAGTTACTTTAAGAAAATTTCTAAGTAGTGTGCAACACAACAGAAAGACCTTCAATGACAGGACACAAGATTTATTTACCGCCTGCCTAACTGGAATGAGTAGGATTGATTTTGCTCACATTCTAAAATGAATCCCTGGAAAAGCTCAAGCTTCGACTTGGGAGGCCTGATAAAAGTTTGTTGGGCTGCACTTACAGAACCAGAACCATGGTATGCAGTGAAGGGGCATCAGCCGTGCCAGGAGTGAGATGGAATGGAGCCAAACAGGTCTCCGTGCTTTGCACTTGTGTCTGCTTAAGTAAAAGTCCTGAACAGCAAATGGACTGTACCAGCATGTGTGCACCACACCCCTTGTCCTATTACCACTGGAATTAGTACAGGTGAGAGACATTTAATCACCTTACAGTCGCTGTTTACTTTTAAATGCATCTTAAAACCAGAAATAGTTAATAAGCATTCATGAATAAGATTTCCTCTGTCCACTGTGGAAATGAAGAACACAGAGTGTTATGGTTACAATGCCAGGGGTGGAGTTTTGGTGTTGAATATTCTATACCACACACATCCATGCTGGGGGACGTGGTTTCAGCAGGAAACACTGGGGGTTGGAAGTGGGAAGGGGACCATCCTGCCTGGCTCTCTTGGGGAAGAAGGTATTGCGGACAGCTGAATTTAGTTTCCCTGTTGGTTGTCAAAACCAGCACAACAGAGTAATGCTGATTTTCAGATAGCTTATAAAATAACAATGTTTGTTACTGCGGTATCTAAAATGGCCCTGGAAATGTGGAAATGGCACGGAAACGTGTTCTGTGTCAATTCACCCCTACGCTCTCTGATTAAATTTGCACCCAAATCAAGTAGTACAAAGTCTCAAATTGTTTAATAAGTTGACTTGACTAATAGGTAATTTTTTTTTTAACAATTATCCTGAAAATGTGAGGCAGCAGGAGCCCTGAATTTTGTATCTGTCAGTAGAAATAGTCTGGGGATCTTGTTCTACTGTTCTATGACCCTTTACACTTTCACAGCTTTAAAGCAATTCTGAGGGAATGTGCCACCTATTATTTCAAGTAACACTAACTAAGCTCATGTTGAGTAAAGCACAAAACCACCAATTTCTTTATGCCAGTGTTTGAGAATAATGTACCTATGCAAGGACTCTTGGATCCTAGCTGCCTGCTGTGACCATCTGACCTGAATTTTTACTCAGTGCTGCATCCTGCAGGGTGATCTGCAGTAGCCAAACCATTTCAAAGAGCTTTAGGCCCATGGCTTCCTGGATGTGGTATAACCAAGAGCCAGAAAATATTAGCAACCACTGCTCATTTAAGGAACCTCCATATGAGAACTGCCACCCTAGATATTATCTAACAATAATATCATATAAGACTAGTCTGGTTAGGCTCTTCATCTGACACATAGCACTGCAACCTGTGAAACTTGTCTATGCTTGGTTTTGGCCAAAATCTATTTGCCCTGAGCTAAACATAAAATTTGTCAGGATGAAGAATATAGTAGTTGGGTGCACTGGGACAACAGTTTCCCAGTCACTTTTCCCTAGATAGAAAAGGGAAAGATAGAAAAGCCTTACATTCTTCATGCTTGTATCCCAGGAAAAAGCCTTAGGTAAAATCAATCCACCTTTCTCCTTGTCTGGGCCCAAGGCTGATCTGGGAGACTGATTTAGCATAAGAGAGCCCTTCCCCCTGCTACATACAGGTGAATGTACTGCCAAATCTCACCTCTGACTCTCATTTTCTGCCCTCAGGTCATGCCATCTCACACCACCTCAGGTGCCATGTGGCATTTGTGGGATAACACTTGCAGTACAGACCCTCTTCATGCTGTTTTCCTGTTGCCCTGTAGCAGCACTGAAGGAATTACAACCCAATGGACAGACACTTAAAGATGTTGGTGGCCACAGTCCTTTCCTTTGACGTGTTCCAAACATCACTTCTGTTCTTAAAAAGCAGTAAAAGCTTAGCACTGTTACTACTGCTGTCACTTCCCAGTAGCAGCCACAAAACATGGGTTGTTCCAGCCAGTTAACTTCCATTTCTCATCTCCTCTTTCCTTCATTTTCTCCACTACTCCTGTGCTTTGTTTTCTTCTTTCTTAGAGATTCAGCAGGATCTTATGCTGGAGTAACAACTGCCTCTCAGAAGCACTCCAAGAGTGTTGCTCTGATTCTTGCAGAGCATGAGGGAGAAGTCTGTCAAGGGGATAGAAAGTGAGGGAGTCAAGCAAAAGCAGGAGGATGATACCGCCCCGATGGACCAGAAAAAAGAATAAGCTCAAGGAAAGAGTGTGAAGGCAGAACAAGGGGTAAATGATAGAGATAAGAGCATAAATAGGGGCACAAGAGCATAAACGGGCAGGAAGAAGCAACACAAGGCCTTAAAGACAGAGATATGATGAAAAGAGTTAAGGACTGTCAGTAAATAGATACACAATCTGAATGGTAATGCATCAGAAGCTTTAGCTGAAGCTCTGTGAATGTTCAGGAGAGGAGGAAAAGAGGCAGCAGAGAGTTTGCAGCAATCCAGTTAGCCAGAAGGGACCTTAACTCAGCTCTTCAGACCTCAGAAACTCACTGGAACAAGGTGGGATGATCATGAGAACAGGCTTTCTTGGGGAATTCATGAGGTTTCCCGGATGGAAATAGCATAGAGAAACCTTTGCACAGCAGATTTATGTCACCGCCAGCTTCGCTCCTACCTGGAAACGCAAGGCGAAGTGGAAATAAATATTTCTTTTCCTTCAGCAATCCTCAGTCACTGAAATATTGAGTGAGTCTGTGAGTTTGGTTTAATCAATGCTGCTCTAGTCAAACTTGTCACTTATAGACAAAAATGCAAGTATGCTGAAGAGAAAACAAGACCAGAAAAAAATAACACTATTGACAGTGACCTTTGAGCAAAAGTGGATTTTGTTTCTGTTACACTCGTATCTCTTAAACCTCCTAGAACCAAGTTCACAGCAGCAGAGTTCACAGTAAGAAGTTTGAATAAATGACTTGATTTTTCAGAAGTTCAGAGCACTGACTTCCCGTGAATGCAGTGGAAACATCAAGTACCAAGTTTCTTCCAAAACAAATTAATTAGTTGTAACACTTTTTCTGATCCCATGTCTTTGACATGTCTCCTGTGACATCTTGGACCTTTTAGCTTGGTTTCCTGGTAGAGAAACAGTAAGTAACCACAAGTGTGGTGTGTTCCAAGTGTTTTGTCACAAGATCTGGGAAAAAAATGGCCCAAAACCATGCAGAATTTTCTACTTTTTATGTGCTGAGAGGAATAACATTAAGAAAAAAAACCCTCTGTTTATTCATGGAGCTTATTCTAAACAGAAAAAAGCAGTGAAGGATATCTGGTGTAGCTGAAACTAATTACAATACAGTGCATCTTTCCAAGATTAAACAGTGGCTCATACTGAAAAAAAACAGTCTTAAATGTTTTGTGAAACCCTACTGGCTGCTGATACTTTCCCTGAGTGTCGTAGAGGATATTGAACTCTGGCCATGTGACTCTGACAAAGTCAGCATAGGTTTGGGGGTTTTTTGTGGGGTTTTTTTTGGGTTTGTTTGTTTGTTTGTTTTGGTTTTGTTTTGTTTGCTTGTTTGGTTTTTTTTTTAATGTTGAATAGCTCCATTTTGGCTAAAAGAACCAAATTTGAGAGATGGAGAAATACTACTTACCAGCACGATAACCTTGTGTGGCAGCAGACTCATGATAAATACGCTATAGATCTACAAGTTCAGTCTGATACATAGCCTGGACCAAAGGGTTCTCTTGCAGTGTGATGATCTATTGTATTGCCCAGCCAAATGGAGTGGAATTAAAATGAATTATACCAAGCTCCCAGTTTGGAAATTGTCTAGTCCATTATATTTTAAGTACAGATTTCTTAAAGGGCAGGAGGAACCTTGGAGAGAGAGAATGAATTGGAAACAAATTGTAACCGTGACATTCTGCCCTCTCTCCTCTCCTCTCCTTGCCATTTTTGGCAATTAGGGCATTATTTCCTCTTTCCTGTCAAGGACTGGTAGGGTTTGAAAAAAGCTTTTCAGTCGTTTGCCTTGTTGTGATTTGCAGAAAAGGAATAAAAGAGTTGTTTATCCTTCCATGCCTGCACAGCTATGTCTGTGCTTTCTTTTTCCTGATACACATCTTTTGCTTGTTTTCTGATGAGGTTTCATAAAGTCAGCATAAGAGATGCACCAGTGGGTTGCCTGGGCTAAATCCTTGATAATTTACAACTCTTCCATGATGCCACAAACCACGATGTGCTGTGTTGTTCAACCAGGCTCTATGTTCACACATTTCTGTTTATTCATGATAATCACATTTCTGCATGTTCTTGTTCTTCCAGCTGACTCGTGTGTGAGAAGGTCTCCAAGCTGTTGAATTCATTCTCAGGTTACTAGGCTAAGTAATTTTCTTTTATTGTCTCTTATTTTCTTTTAATCTATGCTAATTTAAAATACCCTACCGATTATCTTGTGCACTGTCAATTATGTAGCTACCACAACTTCTGCATTTCTTCTGTAACTAGAAAAGTTTTCAGGGCCACCATAAACATTGAAGGTGCATTCTCTGGTAATAGCTCATGTTTTCATGGTATCGAATAGGATGACTCCCAGAAAGACAGTCTGATTTTGGCTTATCCAAGATATCCAGTAAGACAATGCAATTCTGATCCCTTGCAGCCTATCTAGCCCTGCAAACCCTGATCATTCAGACACAGAGCACACATGCAGGTCTGAGCAGCACTGTGTGAGTTCAGCAATTCACACCATTGTGTGGTTGCCATCAGTCTCCTCATCTCCCCCTCACCTTCATTTGGGCACTGAGCTCTTATGAGCACTCATTTTGCATTTTGATCTCTCTGGCCTCTCATAAAGTGTGCAATTCAGTATGATACTCAGATAGATCATGTGCTAGTCAAGGGTGAGTCACCCTCGGTCCTGGATGTGCAAAATTGCTTATTAAGTCTAAAGGTGGAGGGGACTCACATCTGTTTCCCCTGAATTCATATACAGTTAGCTTTGGATGCACTAATCAGATATCCAGGAAGGATGCTCAGGTCACCGTGGCTAGGATTTTGCAAGAAGTCCTTAAAACTGCATTCCTAATTTTGGATTGTGATCCCTTAGTCACCTGCAAAAAATTAGATTTTATATGATCATATCTTGGTTGCTTATTTTGACATATGCCAAAAATATTGGTACAAGTACCCTTCTCTAATAGCTCATATTGCAGTCTGCACCTTTGGATCTGGTTTTCACATGGTTTATGTAAACTTTTCAGTGTGCAATCCTTATGAAGAGATGATCAATTTGTGTAATTTAATAATTACAAATAAAACCATACTTAAGATTTTTTCCAGTGTCATGAGCAGCTGCTGATGGATCTACAAGCATGGAGTATCTGTCCATGCCCTCCCAAGGCTCTCTTGGAACTGCTTAGTGATGTTAAGCACTTAAACAGCAGGGATTTTTTGGGAACAGTCCAGCTTGCTCTGGTATTAGGAACCATTTAGCAAATGGTGATAACTAATTTAATTAGGATCAGATGCTGATGCCATTTGTGAAGATGATGCCGTATGGACACAACCCACTGTTCTTTGGCTCTGAAGCATCCTTGTCTGATTTTTGGACTGCCATGAGATACAAGCACTAACACACTGACAGCAATGCACAGTAAACGATTGGAGTATTCGGATATTTGTCATTCAACCAAGGTATTTTATCTACTCACTTGTCAGATGCCATCAAGACCAGCAGTTTTATATTTCTTGAAAGAATTCATTCCTCAAATGACTGTCTCAAAGTAATCAATGTTCTGAAATTCTTGTCACTTACTGTGCAATTTACACGTTAAGTCTAATTTATACACTTTGAGTGCTCAGAAGATTGGTCTGCAGTGATAGTATATGTCTACTTCTTGTCAGTCAATAGAGGGGTTCTGACTAATTGCTGGTGTTTTTCTGCTGTTGTGGATTATGCCTACATGTTCTATGGAGCATGACTTCTGTCTTCTGTCAGTTCAGGAAAAATATCCTCATGCAATAAGTTGCTTTACAGGTCAAGAAAAACCTGTTAGAACTTCTTACATTGTACAGTTTGCACATTTTCCAGCTAAGCTGTGGAGCTCTCTGCCACAGGATAATGCAGATCCTAGAAGTTTCTATGGTTTTTAGGAGACATTATACAAGTTCATGGGATCTGTTGTATTACCTTCTCTCCATCTAGCAATGGTGCTGATGACAGAGGCCTGACACAGATTGTTGTACTTATTTTGTCACTCCTGGCTGAAGATATTTTGGGTCACAGACTAGATCCAAAGTATGCATATGACCATATTTCTGCCACTTCCACACATCATGGCTTGTGTTGAAGCACCCAGTTGAATCAGTAGATGTAAAGTTTACTGCTAGTGCCTCACATTTGACCACCATCAAAACTGACCGTTCGGTGTGGTGACGTATGGAGAGAAGTAACAGAAATGCTGCTGACACCCCTGGGTACACTCCTGATGTTCCCTATTGACAATGACAACAGGATCTGGATTAACTATAACCCTACTATTTTTCTCACATGTTTTTTTCTCTCGTCAGGTTCATTCTTAGTGACCAGGCTGTTTATCCCACTACATTGTGCTTGTGGACGTAGCACCTGGCAGTTACATTTATCACATAGCTGGATGATGATTTCTTGTTTGACAGCTGAGGGGCCTTCAGCACTTGCAGATATTATTGTCAGTGCTGGTCCTGATAAGAAGCCTTTTATAGAGAACTGACAGCTTGCACATCTAGGTACATCTTTAGCTGTGATATTAGGTATTTAGGAGGATTGTGGATTCATAGAATCTCGCAGGGATAGCAATGAAAGCATTTCTGCTGGGGTCCTGTTATATATGAATATCTATGAAGAATATTCCATTTTTCATTGTCTACATGGCTGCTACAGGTAACTCCAGAGTGAGAAAAGGGGCAGAGTTCTAAATTTTGCCTTGCCGTTGCATCTCTGCTTTAAAGTATTCTTGTTGATATACTGTAAATTTGAAATCCCATGAAATCTTGTCATCTCTGTTAGCAATGGAGGAAGAACTAAGAGAATCTATGTATAAGACTGAAACAGATCTGACTCCCTGCAAATAGATTTTTAACCAAGAATTCTTTCTTATTTCATTAACCAACTGAGAGTATATCTATTGTGTGACTGAGTCAATGCCCCGTTATTTCAAATTTGTAAATGCCCCACTCTGGTCCTCCAAGGAGTTCTCCAGCACAGTTGTGAGAGACAGTTTCACAAGCTCTACTTCCATATCCCATTTTTTCCAATGTTTTCCTCATCAAGAAGCAATAGAAAGAGAACAAAAATACTTTTAATCTGCTGGTTTCTCAAACATTCCACCATAGTTCTGTGAACACAGAAGGAGAGACCCTTCTAGAGGTGCAGGAGCTGAAACAATTCATAATGCGTCTCATAGTTGCTTTTTTGATTGTTATGTACAGACAGAGACAGCAGTCATAGTCTCTAAGTCTTGGGCAGAGACTCATTATTTTATTGCTGAGATCCTTTAGAAGAGGGGACAGCTTTCTGCAATGTGTCACTTGCTGCTGAAGAACTGATGGAAGCTGGTGGCATTTGGCTCTAGCTCTGAGATTTTGCTAGATGGGTTTTACTCTCTGAACAGGAACTTTTTCCACATTTAAATGTTTGGTTGAGAAAGGTTTGCTATTATAAAATTGGTACGCTACAAGTCTGATTAAGATCCAAGAAACAGAGCTTAGATCACAGCCATCAAGGAGCAGAAATCCATTTTCGTTCACAGAACACGTGAATACTGTGAGAGCATAACGTGGCTCAAAAGGATTGAGGAGAAACTGAGGCAATATAGTATCAGATAAGAGTAGGGGTCTATAAAACATATTGCATAAAATCCCACATCCCCATTTCTAGAATCATTCTCCTTTTTCCGATCAGAGTTTCCAGGCTCACCAATATTCAGAACATGGGGTTTAATAACAAAGCCCTGTGTTGTCTGTGTTTTGGGTTTTTTTTGTTGTTGTCTGTTGTTTTGTTTGTTTGTTTGAGTCTTTGTTTTGGTTTTTGTTAGTTTGTTTTGTTTTATTTGTTTGTTTGTTTTTAATAAGCAACCTGCAAGGGTTTTTTGATAACAAAACCAGTGCTTAGCCTCAGTAAGAGAGCAAAGCTCTCACGGTGTGGCAAGTTGCTCAAATCTACAGGAAAATGAACTCCTGCCCTAAGCAGCAAGGGGCAACAGGTGTGTGCTAAAGAAGGGGGAGGGTTGGTTGCAGGGCAGCAGCAAACGATGCAAAGGGATGCTTTGACTTTTAAAATAAATCCGGGTTTAAGTCTTTTCAGGTGGACATCACTACCCCAGTATAATGAAACAGAAAACTGTGGTGCTTAGCCCTGGAAGATGAGAGATGTACAAACCAAATCCGTAATGTCCACAGCAAGCAAGAAATGGCAATAACTTTCTAGCTACAAGTCTAGGATGCTGCTGTCAAAAGCACTGATGACATTTGATGCAGCAAACAAGACTGGAAGGAAAATTCAGCCAACATTTGCCCTGGGGCTTCTGACAAGTAGATGTAAACTGATGGTCATCAGGATCCTTTGCCAGTGGAAGAACACGTCTCAGGACATGTCGAAATTGAGTTATCATTGGCTAAATTGAATTGCAAGAAATTTGTATGTGTGTGTGTGTGTCTGCAGTCCTCTGAACTGAAAGAGCAGATACCCTGCAAGCAGAGAGGAATGAAAATCCGTGGTGTGTTTCTGTGCAGGCAGTGCCTGGTCTTTGGGAACTGGGACCTGTGATTTTCCTTACCAAGCTGAAGAGCTTAGTGTTAAAAAGCAAAACACAATCTAGTGAACATGGAGAGACATGAATACTCAAGGAAATTTCTGAGTGCCGTGAATAGAAGCCTTAGGAAGGAACTGCCTCCACTTGCCCAAGTATTTGTTCCTGTTCCGAAACAGAGTTCCTGTAAGAATTGTGAATTAGAATAACAGGCAGCTGTGGCACTTCTCTTACAGAGCAGCCACTCAAAGTTATCCAGACTCCAAAGTGTCCAAACTATTTCATTTCTAGTTCTAAAATGCATATTTAATCGTTGTTTTTATAAAGCTTTCAAATCTTTTTTCAGAGCTTTGTTAAACTGGGATTTATTTGTGATACATCAGAAAACTTGCAAAGCTCTTTCATTTTTTTGAGCAATTGTTTAAGGGTAAAAGTCTGCAAAGGCAAGTATCATTATTTTTGTGTCACTCTCTGTACATGAAATAGAAATTTTAAATCAGATTTTGATCCCATATATATATATACACACACATGCATATGTTTATAGATTTATAGATTTAAAATTTATATTTATATCATGTGAAGACCTCTTCCTCTACCTGATGAATGTTGTATTTACAAAAATACATTTAGAACTGAATGAGAAAATATGACCACTATTTTTCTCTTTATTTAGAGGAATACAACTGATTTCAGTAGAAGTTGCTTCTGATTAAAGCTAGTGAGTGTACCAGAACAGCCTTTATGTATTGGGGTATAGAATAGCAAGTTGAAATCACCCAAACAAGTTTACTGTTCAAGCTAGGATTTAAAAGTCCTGAAAATCCTATTTATGTAATTTTTATTTCCCTTTAACCTCTTGGCAATAGCTGGTAGGACTCCTGCCATAAGCACTAATGAATTTTGCATTGAATTCTGACTCTTGGCATTTAGGGCTTAATAAAATCTTCTTTTCCTTTATCTGGAAGATTCCTTTTCTGCTAATTGGTGTCAACATCAATCAAGATCAGAAGTGCAACAACACTAGTTTAAAGGCCTTTTGCTCATCTGCTTTATACCCCAAGTAATATGGAGCTGTAGTCAGCTTACACATAAAAGTAGCAATAAATGTCCTTTCGCTCTAAAATGCACAAAATTCTTGGAAACTTTGAAAAATGGTCCTGTTGCTGTAAATTAAAAGCTGCTGTCAGAAGTCTGTCAGTTACACAAGTGGCATTTCGAGTGAGTGAGGCTGTGCTAAATTCTTTGTGTAGCCTTAGAAGACATTCCTCTAGACCTCCAAAACTGTGGATGACACTGTGGAGTTTTTCTTTAGAGGAAGATCCTCTGGAAGATGACGGCTGGATCACAGCTCCATGAATGTGCACACCTAACAGCATAAGCATCTTCGGGGGAACTTTCATTATTTATGCAAGTTAAATGCATCATGAAAACCTGTGGCCACGGTAGGGTTGGGAGTATGGTTGCTGATGGGCAGCACCTTGCTTCCATTAGAGGTGACTGCCCCTTGCTCTGCACAAGGCTGGAGATCTTGGGTCCTACTGAATTTCAGGTTTGCCCGGGTCAGAAGCAAGATCCAGGCAATCGAGGGCTCCAGATAAGTCCCCGCAGAGGATGTTTGGTGCTGCACAAAGTGTTGTATATGTTGGTGAGACAGTGGCTCCTGGGACAGTCAGCTCCCCTGATCCCCGCAGGAACTGGTAGAAGGGTGCAGCAGCCCATCAAATTCAATTGTTGGGTTGCAATGACTTCTTCTCCTGTCTGTTGAGAGATTTGGAATACTGTTATTTGTCTAGACAAGCCATGAAAGCATGATGTCTGAAATAAAAACAGCTGCCCATTACACACAGACTCCTCCTGAGCTCTGATCCTCTCCTGCCTGTCCTGCAACAAGCAACACAGAAGTGTACTCCTTACAGTGCCAAGGGACCACAGCCTCTGTCCTCAACAGTAACAAACGGTAGGTGTATGTGAGCACAAAGACCAAGCCAAGGACTGGAGGAGTACTGGGAAAGGTGGTTTATGAGGAATGGCCTTTAGTAATGACCAAAACTTGTGTGGCAACCCCAGCTTGGGGTTGCCCATCTCCATCACTCTGGGTGCAAGTTTGGAGTTGAGATGTCATGTGGAGAGCTCAGTGCCTCTGTAGGGCCAGCACAGAAAACTCCATTGATGATTCTGGTTCAGTCCTCCGTGGGACAATGTATTGATTAGTAAAACGTAAGTGAAGAGAAAAAATTTTCAACACAGAGAATCAAAGACACACAGTAAAATGTGTAATTATTTTCTTCAAAGCAAGGGTAAGTGACATGCAGGATATTTCCTGCCTTTCCCATGGCTGAGCTGGGAAAAAGTACTTTCATTCACAGCAGTATGAGACTGAAGTCGGTGCTGACAGAGGATCAGGGACAACATCAGCAATTTCCAGTCCTCCCATGATACCTTGTGGCTCACACTGCTGCACAGCTCATTGAGCTGCAGCATTGGGGTAGCTTGATCTTGTTGCCCAGTGAAGCCTAAAATGAAAAGTGGGGAGCTTCACAGTCCTTCCTTTGTTAGGTGCTACAGTGCCCATAAAGGAAGAATATGCAAGGGAAGGACAAGCATGTACATGGAATCATAGGATCATTTAGGTTGGAAAAGATCCTTAAGGTCATCGAGTCCAACTGTTAACCCAGCCCTGCCAAGTCCACCACTAAACCCTGTCCCCAAACGCCACATCTATACATCTTTTAAATATCTCCAGGGATGGTGACTCCACGCCTTCCCTGAGTAGCCTGTTCAAGTGCTTGACAACCTATGGTGAAGAAAAGTTTCCTAATATCCTATCTAAACCACCCATGGCACAATTTGAGGTCATTTACTTCTGTCCTATCACTTGTTACTTGGTAAAAAAAGAGGCTGATCCCATCTGGCCACACTTTCCTGTCAGGGAGTTGTAGAGAGTAATAAGGTTGCCCCTGAGCCTCCTTTTCTCCAGGCTAAACAGCCCCAGCTCCCTCCACTGCCCTTCATGAGTCTTGTGCTCCAGACCCTTCCCCAGCTTCATTGCCCTTCTCTGGACCTGCTCCAGCCCCTCAATGTCCTTCCTGAGCTGAGGGCCCTAAAACCAGACAGAGCACTCGAGGTGTGGCTCACCAGTGCCCAGACAGAGGGAGAATCACTGCCTTGGTCCTGCTGGCCACACTTTTGCTGGCCATGATCCCACTGGGCTTCTTAGCTCTCTTGCCCCACCTGGGCACACATCAGCTCACGTTTGACCACTGTCGGCCAGCACCCCAGGGCCTTTCCCACTGGGAGCTTTCCAGTCACTCTGCCCCCAGCCTGGAGCACTGCAGGGCCTTGTTGGGACACGAGGGCAGGACCCAGCACTTGGCCTTACTGAACGTCATACAATTGGTCTCATTCCATCAATCCAGTCTTTCCAGATCCCACTGCAGAGCCCTCCTAGCCTCTAGAGGATGACACTCCCACCCAACTTGCTGTTATCTGCAAATTTACAGAGAATACACTCGCTCCCCTCACCCAGATCATCAATAAAGATATTGAACAGGACTGGGCCCAGTACTGATCCCTAGGGGACCACCAAGGACCAACTGGAGGCAGCACCACCACTCTCTGGGCCCGTCCAGGCAGTTCTTGACTCAGCACAGAGTGCACCTGTCCAAGCTGTGGGTCTCTGACTTTTCCGGGAGAATGGCCTGGAATGCCATTTTGACACTACTTCATCACACGGAGCAGGACAAGGCTGTGTCTGGTCAATAGAGCAGTGGCAAATCTCTTGGTGTCCTGCAGGCCATTGTGCATTTTGAGTAATAGCTGCCTGGGGAGCAGGTTAATGCCAGGCACAGGCTCTGTTTGCTGTAACTCACGTGAATAGCTATGAACAGAAAGGCTGAATGTTGCGATGACAACACATCAATAAGCAAAGCCACTTTCTCCACCTTTAGATATGAATTACCTGTCTTGGATACTGCTCTATAATCAGCACTTGCATCACCAGGAGGAAAATAAAGGCCAGTATGACCTTCTGGAGCAATAGGACCTGTTTTCCTGGACTGATGAGAGAGTCATTAGCCTGAAAAGTTACTCGGACTGTCAGTGCTCACTGTGTGATGCAGTGCCTTTGCTGAGCCACACCTTCATGTTTAATTTATCCCTTTTGCACAGGGTGAGTTCTTTAGGGGCTGTTAGGGTAAATGCAGGCATCACAGCTGGGCAGCCTGCAGCACTATGAGGACAGCACACAGACATTGTGCAGAATCAGACACGAGCCCTTTGGGGTGGATTACTGGGGTGCAGAGGGAGAGAAATGGGAGGGGTAGTTTTGCTGGGATTTCCAGCAACCCTCCTGACCCACCTGGCTGTGTGTGCCCCTGGTACCGGGGAAGGAAGCAGCTACAAAAGCAATGGGGCTGATTGTGCCTTAGAGGGGCTCTCCTATCAACAACAAAACAGACTATTTCATCTCCATTCACCTTCTAGGCAGATCAGGGCAGTCCTTAATGCTGGTCTTAGCTATTTCCCTCTTCATTTCACACATATTTCAAACAAACAGGGATGACAAAAGCATGCAATTTATTGCAACACACAGTGCTGGTAATTTTGCAGGATCTGAGGCCAGCTGAACAATATGCTGCTGACCTTAAATTGCTCATTCCCCTTTGCTGTTAAGTAAAAGAATAAATCAATGGGTAATTCCTTTCTCTCACCGTACCTTCTCTCCCTCCTCCATTTTTAAAGCCAGACATCAGTCCTTTTTATTTAGTCATGACAATGCAACTAGTGTAAAGAAAATCTTAGTACCCAACCAATACGTTTAGTTTCTTTTATAGTGTTAATTAGGTGTGCTTAGTGCCTTTCTAAGAAAGGCAGGGTGCTAACCTTAGAAGCTCAGGTAATCCTACTGTCAAATATATATGTTTAATAAAATAGGTTTGTGTCCTTTTTCTTAGGAGGACTTAGCTTGGAGGATTTAGCTTCTCCTCTAAAACCTAGACTAACCAGGGGATTGCTGGATGCCAGCATATGTTGTGGGCCAATGATTGCAGAATTACCTGCTGCTATGTCTTGTCTGAGTGGTGTGTGCAGCTGCAGCATAGCACAGCTGCTTGAGGAGCTGGGAGAGATGTAAAACCATTCTGATCCTTTGTAGTTCTTACCTGAAGTTACTGAATAGCATGTTATTAGAATAAAATGGGGAAGGCTCTTTTTTAATGCACGCAAAATATGAACAAGTTGCTCATGCTGTTGTTGAACACGTTCTTTGGTAAGTGTAACAATTTAGATTTGGAAGTAGCTCAGAGCAACTAGTTCCTTCTTTCATTCATACACATATAATTTCTGAATTGGAGAGTCTGGATTGCAGTGCACCTTCAGTGCTTCAAAGAAGTGAAACGACACACAGGAAAAGGGCCTGGATAACAGCAAAAAGCCACATGATATAAGTCTGAATTTTCCCATAAGCTAATGGATGCAGTATTCTTTGTGAATATGTGTAGGCATGTCTGTTTAGAGATGCTTTTTTTACAGCATCGTGATCACACTGAGCCTGGCAGCACCTGTGAAGTGGAGCCTGAAGTGTGTTTGTTTCCTTCCCTCTCATGCCCACGGTAGTGAGGCTGTTCCGTGTCCTGCCCGACTTGCTGTGCACAGGACAAAAAGAGCATAGCCAGGCAGGCACTTTATCTGAGCTCTCCATATGGGAGCAGAATTAGGATTTCCTATCAGCACAGAGAACCATTCTAATAGTAAGAAATAAGCCATAGGAATTAAATTATAAATGTATATGCTGCCCTTAGGGGATATCAGTTTGTATCATAGAGTATCTATAACCATTCCCTTTTGTGCTGTTGGGCAGGGGAGGCCAGTTAAGCTGCTCTGTGGCAAATGAACTGTTAATATCTGAGGCACCCTCTAAGAGAAAGAGGCATAAGGGCACTATGTCAATTTATTGTACTGCAATGAAATATGAACTGCAGCAAAAATAGGAAAAAAAACCTGTTTCAGTGAACAATCACATTTTGGAATGTTTTTTCTCAGTGGTAGAAATTTAATAAAACAACTGGAAGTCATCAGGAAATAAATTATTTTCTGACTAAGGAAAAAGGTTTTGGGGCTTGTTCAGAAAAGCTGAATATCATTCTCATCTCTGTTTCAGATGAGCCATGCCACTGAGGCCAGCCATGATTTGGTTTCTCAACAGGCTATTTCCTTCAGGGCTAGTTAGGCCTTTGATTTCACTTGACATGGAAGTACCTGTGGTTTTCTGAGCCTGTTATCTTGCAAGATGAACAATCAACAATAAAAATGAGTAAAAAAAATATCTGCCAACAGACCAGTTTTGTGAAGCACAGAGCCACAAGGTCAGTAGTCCTTGATAAGCAGTTGGCTTTGAATTACCACTGCTGATTAATCCAAAGCATTGCAGTGACAATGTTTTCTGTCACAGAATCATAGAATGACTTGGGTTAGAAGGCAGCTTAAAGATCAACTGTTTCCAACACCCCTGCCACGGGCAGGGACACCTTTCATCTGGCCAGGTTGCTCAAAGGCCCGTCCAGCCTGGCCTTGAACTTCCAGGGATAGGGAGTCCACAACTTCCCTGGGCAGCCTGTGCCAGTGCCTCAACACCCTCACAGGAAAGAATTTCTCTCTAGTATCTGTCGCTTCATTCTCCTACACGGTCTTCTGCAGAAATTAATTTTACAGAACCAACATCCAGCATTTTATTTGTTTTAAATTTATCTGCCATGAAGTTCCCCTTCACTCCTCTCTTTAGTGGTTTCCCCCCTCCTACTATGAGACAGAGTGAGTAATAAGAAACCATTCAGTTTGTGCTGGTTTAAGATTTCTCATCCTGTGCTTCATGACTTAGAATTGGTCTTGCTAGGAAAAGAAGCCACTGGAACAGAGACTTATTCTCCATTCAGACTGACAGCAGGATAGGCAGGTGTCATCTCATGATGACATTTAAAGGTGGACGAGCCCCATGAGTGAGGGAGTTCAGTCTGATGTAATCAGTGTCAACCCTTATGTAGACTATTTTTGTCAACTTTATTTATTCCTTTGAGACATTGCTTTATAATAACAGGAAGATTGTAATTTAAATGGTTATGGGGCGTGGGTGGTTGAATTATTCATTCTTTACAGAAGGCAGGCTCTCCATCGAAATCCAAAAGTTGCCGACCTGCAATATCCTCTCTCTTCCCTTCCCACCTGCTGTGCCCTGAAACACGAAAAGAATACTATGGCTCCTGCAATTAATCTGCAGGGATGGAAAATTAGCATATTTCCCTTTTATTTAAGGAAGATTCTTCACCCTTGAGACTTTTGCAGAGACATCTTAACCGGTCATCTTTCCAAGCTTTCAATTTTTTGAGAAACAATGAGCAGCATTTTGCAGCCAGCCTATGTAAAACATGATAAAATTTATTGTAACGTGGATCTCTAAACCACTGAAATAAAGGCTTGTGCGGGAAATTTGCAATAGCTTCTACTATTTAAATGCAAATGTGTGTACAGAGCTTTGTTCAAGATATCAGTCATTCGATACACCTTGGGTTTTGTCCCTGCCCTTAAATACCTGAGATTCTTTCTGAGATGCACATTCTTAAAAAAACCCAAACAAACAAAAACGAAACAACAAAAAACCCCAACAACAACAACAAAAAAACACAACTGAAAAAACCCAAGAACCAACCCACCAACCTTCTCCTCAGCTTATGCATCTAATGTCAATATTCCCTGTGCAGCATCTGTAAAAATGTGTTTCATCCAGGCTGGTCCCTCACCTTATCCAAACGGCCCTTAGGCTACCAGCTGCTGCAGGAGCAGAAAGGCACAGATAGGGGAGTATACTGGCCATGGCATGCCAAATGCATTTGCCACAGCAGCAGCTCTCTTTATTTCTCTGGCTCTTCCTCTAGAAGTCTTGAATGTGTTTAAATATTAAAGCTGGACACATATCAGTGTATCCCCTGTGGAGTCTTTCATTGAAAATATCCAAAACTCAATAAAATCAGCTGGTCCTTTTGATGTTTGTAAAGTGGTTGCTCACTGAGGTGGCTGGGCTGGGAGTCCGATATCAGACTCCCATAAAGATATTTGCAGAGTATTTCCAATTGTGCTGATAATTGTAATCTCCTTGCTGGTGCTCCATTCTGCTCACTAGCATATCCTTTATTTTTAAAAAACAGGATATTTAGGAGAATTTGTTTGCTTTATTTCTACCTCAATGTAGCATTGATTTTCTTTGTGTCTTAGAGAAATCCCTTAATCAAAAAATACCTTGAGGTTACAGAAATCTATCCATTTCCTAGGCAAAACTGTTGATAGTACTGTCTAAACCAGAATTTTTTCATCTGTACTAAGAAGGGAAAGTGGTTGCTGTGTCAACAGGGTGAAAACTTGGCAATTCTTGCATTTAAGGGTTTTTTGCCTTGATAATGCTTCTCCACTTGCATCTCCCTATAAGAACAAATGGAGAAGGACAACAGACTTCCACGTACTTTTCATGACCACAGACCCAAGCACAGCTGGGAATAACAGCAACTTCCAAGCCCTTGAGGATTAAGTTAACGTGCAAAATAAGCTTATGTGCTTTGCTTTACAAAGCAAACACTTTCCATGCTCTCAAATCAAGACTGGTAAAATACGAGGACAAACGCCCAGCTCCTGCAGAAATATTTATACTTCCATTTAATTTTCACATCAGGCACCGATGCTATTCATGAGAGTCAGAAGACAGTAGAGGTTCTCAGCCGAATTAGTATTGTCTGTCAGAAAGAACAGACTCTTTCAGCAGCTGCCACATTAACCATTGGCCTCAGTCAGTTTTCCATTGAATAGCAGGCACTTTTCCAATTTTCTAATACTTACTATTGCCTTGGCAAGGAGTGAATGGGATCTTGCGCCAGGACACTTGTATCTAGAGCATACTTTGACTCCTTGCTGTGTTTGCAGAAATTCCAGGTACACATCATTAATCACAAAGCCTGTCTGATTCTTGAATTATTTAATACAATATTGGAGCAGTTTTGAATTATTTAAAGCAATATGCGAAAGGTTCTCTGTGATATACATGCAGAGATTATTAAGAACCTCGCTAAACAGACTTAAATGGCCAGAACCTGAGATCAGCTCCCCATGTTCCATAGCCCTAACTCAAGGAGGGAAAGAAACAAAATACTGCTGTCCAATAGCTTTCTGCTTTACCCTAAATTTACTGCAACTGTTATAAATAAATTAAATGGTTTTAATCTACCTCATTCGAAACTGCTCAAAACATGATGGGGAAAAATGGGCAGCACATTGTAATTTGGTATTAGTGGAGAATGGAAAAGCCAGGAGGTTTATCTGATGCTCGTGAGCCTGTGAACAGGCAGATAGAACATGGGGACAGATTGCCTTCCAAAGTGCTGTGATCTTTCTTATTTTTTTTTTTTCTGTAGAGATCAGGAATGAAAGAGCAACTTCTATAATGAATCCGGTAGTTCTTCAAGATGCATTAAGAGTGAAAAACATTACTTGGGTCTACTTGAGAAGTTCATTCAGCTCCTTAGTCACACCCAGAACAAGTGGACCACAGCCAGATCAGTACAAAGGGTGCTCCAGGAGCCAGATAGCAGAGCTGGACATCAAAATGTAACTTCAGCTTAGCCTTATAAGCAGTTCAGCCCACATTTAAACAATGACTTTGCAGCCATGATTTTATTTTTGGGTTATGGTTATGCTTTCCCATTGAAATGGTCCTCACACTCATGACGATGGGCTGAGAGAAACATCCTGAACCCTAGAGAAGGGAGAAGTAGCAGCTGAGTAATTCCCATTGTCAAGAGAATCAGTTCCTGCATCCTTCCTCCTCCTCTTCTTTTCTTACATAGTCGTTTGCTAGGGAAGATGGGGACTAGCTCCTTGAAAGCCCTTGAGGACAGATGCTCGTAGATTTAGGATCCTACAGAAGTGAGCATGCCAGGTGACCCTAATTTGAGCTGTCTCAGTTTGCCTGCGCCTTCAGGCACATTCACAGACACACTCCGGTTATTTTCTTGAAACTTTTCATCCCGGCCAAGCAGGTGAACTGAAATTTCCTACACAGCTTTTCCCTTTACAAAGAGCAGCTGAGATTCTCCTCCAGCCACAGCACTGCAGAGCTTCAGCTCTTTGTGTAAGTGTGCCCATACATCCTTTAACCTGGCCCAACAGGGACATGGACATCGAGGAGTCATTTTCAATAGAATATTATTTTCCCTCTCTCTCTAAATAATTTATCTCTGAAAAAAAGCCCAGTCAGTTTTCCCTGAAAAGCACATAGCATTTTCCCATTGTTAACCTTAAAATACTGCAATTAAATGGTGAAGAAGGGCAGAAGAGGGATTACTGACATGCATTTTTTTAGCCAAGTAATCACAATGGAAGCATTCACCTTTCCACTCATTTTGAGATGGCCATGAACTTATTATATAGCCAGCTCTAACACACCAGGATAATATATGGTGGTGAATCATCTTAGTTTATCCATTCAGCTTGCCCTGTGAGTTTACAAGGGCTGAAAATCTATTTGCTTTTCACCTCGTTTAGCCTTGATTTAAAGGTATGACAGGAAATAAGTGGATGCCATACTTCAGTGTCTCTCTGTATGGAGTAAAGCCTGCCATACATTGTTGCTGATGTTTCTGCTGCAGCACGGACATGGGGAATGACCCCGCGTGCATAAGGGACAAATACACAGCTCTGTGTGTGACAACAAGGCAGGCACAAAACATTCGAGAATTCGCCCGCTCCTTGTCCAGTGGTTTGATTATGGGAGAAATCAAAGGCAGTCCCACTGCACCCCCATGCCGAGTGCTCCTGGGACTGTGCAAGGCATCAGGAGGCCCTGACTCACCAGGAACTCAAATTTCTACGTCTGTGAAAGGTTTTGAATATTCTGGGAGAGGTAAGAGCATCTGGGGGCAGCTCTTCTGCCTGGTATATCATGCTTCCACTGGTGTAGAGCATGCCTAGTTTTGTTATTTGTTTCATAACGTCATGTAGAGTAAGGTGCTCTCTTTCTCTTCTCTCCTCACAACTCCCCAAGCTTTGCTGACACTGTAAGAGGTGAATTTTGCCCTGTACACTTTTTGGTCTTTCATTCAGCACCACTTTCTCTTTACTTCATGTACATCCAAAATTACAACATAAAAGTTGACCAACCAGTGCCTTGTCTGTACTGAAGGCAATGTAATCACACCACAGATACAGCTGGCTTGTATTTATTTGTTTCCTTTTTTCAGTTTTGCCCATAATCTTTAATTTAAGCATTTTTAAAACCAGGTGACAAGTCCAGTTGTTGTCACTTTATGTCTTGACTGGTGAAAAAGTCCTTTATGAAAATATTATTTCTGTTTCATGGACATCTATTCTTATCACTTGATTCCTTTGAAATCCGTTTTGTGATGTAGAATTTAAGAGCTGTGTACTTAATCTTAACATCCTTACAAAGATTTTCAATCAGACATTTATGTTAATCCAGAGGCCACAGTATCCACCATAAAATTGTTTTAAGGGTAATGTAGACTTTCAAAGGCAAAATATTTTTAGTTCATATTTTCCTTAACTTCTGGATAATTTTAATTGTCTGCTTTCTTGAAAGAAATGTGTTTGTTTTTTTTATGCAATATTATTTTTCCCACAGAGCCTTCTTTGATGTACACAAAACCAATAATACAGAGATAACCATCTTGTGCCATTATCTTGGCACTTCAATAATTCTTTGAGTTATTTGTGGTGCTGTAGGGATTAGAAGACTCTCAGTTTGTATATGAGCATCTTTCATTTAGTTCAGACAGAACTAGTTCTGTTTATTAAACACTTTCAATAGGAGGGCACCATCACAAAGAAGAAAAAGTCTTCCCAGCTTTCATTGTAACTGCAAATTTTGTATTCTGCTGCAGCTCAGGGTGTTCTTTCTTTTGCAGCATGACTTCCTTTGTAAAGCGAAATATTTAGGGTGAAATTGTGACATCTTATTCACATTCTGCAATAACAACTTCTTCCATTGAAATCAATAAGACTACTCAAAGGATGAAAAGTTACAGAATATGTTAGAGGTGGGTAGAATCTGATCCCTCAGAATTTAGCTGCATTTCTTTTCCTTTTAGCCTGCTTGACCAAGCTGGATGAGAACAGCCATAAACCAGTGCTTTGGCCCATGTGAAAATTCTGCTGGTACCAGGAGAGCAGGATTCAAAACCAAGCTATAGCCCCTCTAAAGTTAAATGATGGAGAAATAGAAATGGAAATAATGACAGTAAAAAAGCCAATTTAGTTATCAAAAACCTGAAAAATCCAAATGAAGCAATCATTTTTTTGAAAAGGAAGGAAGCAAATTGTACTGCAGTCAATTGCACAGTGTCATTAAAACTGGAAAAAAAATTGTTAGGGTGAGAAGTCTGATAAAGTTATGGTGACCTGCAGCTTTTACTTGATTGTTTGTTAATAACAGAAGTATTTCAGGATAGATAAGTTAACAGGCACACTTACCTGCCTCAGCTGATGAGTTACTATTGTGGTTTTGCCCAAAGCAAATATACTGAGAAAAGAGACTACGCACTAAACTCGTAGGTACTGGCAGTGCTAACGTCCCTCAAGGATCTTTCTTTAACTTTTACAACTTCTTTCTCTGCTCTTATGCCTGAACGATTTTCTCCAACAAACCACAGCATTTCCTCTACAAGGTGTTGTATCCTGAATGCAGTGAGCCTCGCAGACCACGTGTCCCAGAGACCAGAAATCCACAGCAGAGTGGCGACTTCCCACAGGCCACTCTCAGTATACGAGTTCCCAGGCAATTGTAGGAATGTTTTGCCCTCCCATTTTTATCTCAGATGAGCTGGAAGGATGAAAAAAGTGGTTAATAGACCTGAACAGAAAGGAGGTAGTGACAGCAGAGCCTGGGGAGCCAGGGATTCTGTTCACTTGAAGATATGCTGAAAGGAATAAGCCATGGCTCCCTTCGTTTAAATTTATTTATTATTTTAATGGGGACATGTCACATTATTAATGTAGTGGGAAAGAAAACTTGCAAACTCCAGCAGACAACTGAGTATAGAGTTGCATGGTACTGTGCTTGATTTTGCAATGTGGATGTGACAGATGGAAGAGCTCACGCAAGCCTTGTGTGTATTCCTTTGGTAGAGAGAACAGGAATGTTTGAAACATTCATAGGCACATAAGATTTAGCCATCTCTCCTAACCTTAATCAGGCTGGGTTTAGTCTGCAGGAGGGGATTGGAGGCGTTCTGGTCCCTTCTGACCAGGCTGATTGCCCTGATAAACTCATACTTCCTGCTTAACTGCCTGTTCATCTCAGTGGTCTCATCTTAACACCTGGATTTAGAAGTTTTGTTTTCTGTAGTAAAACCCCTGATACAGCTATGGTTGATGACTGTGTCTGTTAAGCCAGGTTACAATATAAATAAATAATGCTGAGCTGTAAAATTGTGGCTGACACCAAGAAAGCTGACGAAATGGGAATGTTTTTGTCTTCAGGAATTAGCATAAGAAAGTTGGGGATTTGCATCAAGTTGATGCTGCTAAACTTCCACAAACAGCTTGAGTTCCATGTGGCAGGATCCTGGGGATCGTAATTAAGATCAATGACTTATCATTTTAATGAATATGGATCCAAATCACACTGGGAAATTTAGCTTGTTGTGTCTCAGTGCTCCAGTTTCCTTTACAGAAAGCAGGGGAGGTAAAACTTCCTTTTTCCAATTCTTTGTTTCTTTTTTTTGCAGTGAGCATGTCAGGGCAGGAGTGTGTTTGTTCAGCACCTGCATCAGTAATGACCTGGGCTCGGATACAGAGTTTAGGTGAAGTTGCAGACAGTTATGACAACAGGCTTGCTTTTCAGTTTCTCTGTTATGTATTGGTACAAATTTAATACAACCAAGCTGTGTTATACAAGTGGGGCTTCTGGTTTTGATCAGAATCCAAAAACAGAGTTATGATAAGAAGTTAATAACAAAGGACAGATTAATTGTACCATGGAAATGTTTTGATTAGCACTTGTTGAAATTCCGAGCAAGTGTTTTGTTGGTACTTTTTAAATCTGAAATAATTCATCCATCCCTTTCTGGAAAATTCAGTGTATTGTGTCATTCAGCATAAGGGAATAGAAGTTTTCCATGGTCTATGTAATAATCAGTGTTTTCTGCAGTTTATCTTGCCCTTCACGCAGCAAAGATGTGGATTCCTAAGGTGCCAGATGTTTACACCACCGAGTAGCTGAAATGTGGTAGAAAAGGATGCCATTTTGATGACTCTCTTTATAGCATATTCCTAGCAGTGCTCATTCGAGAAACTGGGATGACAGCAGTAAATAACGCTTAATATTCCTATAGCACAGAACATGCTCAAAATTAAATTTTAGTAGTAGTAGGTTTGGAGATCTCTGAAAAAGTGAACAGGTACCAAAGGGAGAAAGTTAAACCTTGACTGTGATAAAACTGTGTCAAGCCACGAAGTGTTCCCTGGGGAGTGACTCTTTCTCATCTAGAAAAATAATAAAAATGCTTCTGTGAGTAGGTAAAATTAGATGCCTAAATGGACTCCAGGGAAATTATTGTGGGGGAAAAGGTAATTGTTTAATTTCTCACTACAGATCAAACTTAACTTCTAATTTGGGTAAATACTGAAATTCAAGAGAGACCTTGGAAAAATTTAGTAGTTATTATACTTATCTATGAAAATTAAGATACTTGCAATCCAACCTGACATTACAGAGCTGTTGAGATACTACAGAGAGCTGGAGGTAATTTTCTTTTCCTGATATTACAGAACAGACTGAGATTTCAGATTGGAGGTGCCTTGGTCTGAAGGCCATATTCATAAGAGCTCCAACACTGTAGTTTTGAGGAAATATAGATAGTATTTGAATCAAAGTCATTGTATGTCAGTTAAAATAAAAGTTCAAAGAAAAAGCCCATGCTATCAATATTTTGGTTGTTTAAATGTGTTAATATTGTGCTATAATAAAGACCATTTACTTGTGTTTCCCAACCTACTCCTCCTGGCATAAGATACAGGACGCCAGAGGCGAAACTTTTCTCTCCACACCATGCAGAGCAAAACTCTAGTGTATGACCCACCAGCACAGAGCAAAATGAGTTGTAAACCAGTGGAATTAAACACAACATGTTAAATATACATTTCAGAACATAAGGCATGAAAAGATAAATATTAAAAGTCATCCCAATAATAGCAATACATAAAATATCTGATGATTCTCTGAGTATTTTTAGAAAACAGTGTATTGCTGCAGTATGCAACTGAAATATCACCCAGTGAGACTTCAGCATAATTAAGCAATGATTAATCAATACTTAACTAAAGAAATTAAGCTCAGGAGAAACAATTAATTGAAGTTAAGTGAACTTTGACAGCTCATATTAAACTAAGGCTCTAATTAACAAAAGCATTGTGTGTCCTCTAAATGAAGCGGTGTGCAGGCTTCAGGTGCTAGGGATGGGGTGAGTGTTATTCTGCAGATTTCTTGATGATGAGGAGTCAGTGATGGAGAGCTTTATTTCAAGGCTTTGAAAAGAAGGTGATCTTTCTTTGGGTTCCCACAATGCTGTTTGGTGCCTTGACTCTAAGTTCTGGCAGTTCGGGTGGCTCTCTGGAGGAACACATGCAGACTCCTGCTAGGGTTTGCAGCCTAGCCTCATGTCCTTCAGGCTCTTATAATTTAGGGCCAAGCTGCAGGACGAGGTTGGGGGCACTGCTGTAATGTCCGTGACATTGCCAAACTCCATGGAGCCGGGGGGCTTTGGCCTTTTGCATCACTTGGAGCTCCATGGCTCAGTTTCCTGCAGGATTTGTGGCTGTGGAGAACCCCAGCAGGAGCAGCTGTCCCCAAAGGGCTGCAGCCCAGGGAAGGGCTAGGACAGGGAGATGGGGGAGGAAAAGTCTGGGGGGCCTGGAAGAGCCTGACTGTGACAGAATTTTCTCCTTCTCATGTCTCTCTCCTCTCTGTTCTTGTGTTTTTATATTCTCCCCAAAGTAACTTTCACTTTTAATGCTGGTGAATGCCATCATCTACAGATGCAGTTTATAAGCCCTTGTGCATGTGAGATTGTCTCAATATCTTTTCTGCAAAGCTTTCTCATGAAACCACAGAGTCAGGATATCTGATTTAATGCTTTTGAAAAGATTGATTTATTACCTGGAGAACAAGCCCGGTGGAGGGAAGAAGCAGAATACAGGGAAGAGCTCTAACCATTGTTGTTTCTCAGGATCTGAAATGGCCAGTGGTTCTGTTTACAGTAGCCAAGCCATGTCCAACAAGCCCAGGCTGATGATAAGTAAGGGTCAGGAAGGGGGGTTAGAGCCTAATCTCAGCTCCAGCCCACCTGAGGGAACCATCTCTCTAGAGAGCAGGGCCTTTCCTTGCTTGTTTTTAGAGGCACTGGAGAGTGACACAAGTCTGAGAGGAGGGGGAAAAAAAGTATGATTGGCTAATGGCTTAATTGCTCTGTTAATTGCTTTGCCTCTGGTGCTCTCATCCCTGCAGAGAAAGTGCCTGAGGGTTATCTCAGCTGTGTGAGTTCCCCTCAGTGATGAGCAATTATCTCCCAGGCAGAGACTACCAAATGTGGCTGCCACAAGATAGCTCCATTCAAAATGATGGATGGGCATAAGGGAAGACAACTTCATTCCCAGAACTCAAATTAGGAGCTGGTATAGCCTCATTTGTGTGAATTTGGCCTGACTTTGTAACAGCACAAATATCAAGATGTACCTCACCAAAGGTTGAGGTCCTGAGCCCAACTCCACTGCTGGAGCCCATCTGAAAACCCTTGTTGGACATTTACAGGTCTGATTTTCCTTTTGTTGAGACCTCTACAGGATTGGTGTGGCCATGGAAATGTTCTGGGTGCTCTGCGTGGTAGAGGCAGCACTTCTCTGCTTACACTGACCAAACCTGGGCTAACCTGATCCAGTGAGCTCCATGCTCCAGGGGGATGGAGGAGCATTTGGAGTCAGGATACACAGGGCTGGTGGAGGTAAGGTGGTGTTCTGCTGCTTTGAAGCCACAAAACAGGAAGTGCAAGCTGAGAACTTGCGCTGGTTTTGCTCACTGAGCAGCTGCACAGCAATGTCACAGAGCTCCAGGTGTGCCACGTCCCCCTTTGTGGGGGGACCTGTGCTGTGGAAGAAGGAAGAGATTTACTCTGCAGGAAATTCCAAATCCTAACGAGACAGACGAAGAAAGCAAAGCAAAACAATACACACCCCCAAAAATGCAAAGCTGAAGTGACCTGCCAGTGGCCACTCAGTGAGGCAGTAGCAGGGTGAGCGAGCACACCCTGTGCTGTTCCCATTAAAGCCTCTCCAGCACGACTGCCTGACCTGGCGCTCGTGTGGGCGAGTGTTGCCAAGCAGCTCTATAAATGTGCATTATTGCCGTGCTCCTGCCTGCCATATTTCCTCTTCTTTATTCACCAAGTGGTGGGAGCTGTCTCTGGCTCATCAATTAAACCCAAGAGTGATGATTTCCAAAGGTATTGCTACTTAGTGAAAGAAATTCATCCGTAGGCTAAAGGACAAAGCGTGAGGCCTAAGTGTTATTTAAATGGCTCATAAAACATGTGCTGGCTCTTTAGCTGGAATGAAAATCACCCTTAGCTAACATAGGAAATATCCTGCTTTCCTCTGCCTTCCCCAGTCTTTTCATGATGATGAATCTCTTTCCTCTTGCTCCCCATTATTTCTGTAAATGAGAATATGCTGTAACATTGCTGAAGTTGGGCTAATTAAATCAGCTCTTTCTTATCTCATTGATCTGCATTTTAAAGCTGAGCTGATTAGGGATGAGAAACTATATTTGATTAGAAATGTGTTTTTGCCAGTTAGTAACATCAAAGGGTAGATTACAGGAGAGCAAAGGAGCTGAACTCACATGGCTACTGTTCCTCCTGGATGTTAAAAGGAGGGAGAAATAACACAAAATAAAAAACAAACCCCAAGATGCATTTCTTACCCATATTTTTTCACAGCAAATGATGATACTTTTGTTTTATCTTCTAGAAAAAAATTAATAATAGATAAGTGAGATTGTGATACGGAGAAAAGATTTCCATAAGCTGTGCAATGCTATGGATGGTGCCTTACCAAAGATCCAGCAGAAATCTCACTAAAACTGCAATCCCTTCCTGGTTTTATGGTGGCATCAGCAGAATCATTCAGCACCCAGCTCCAAATGCTTACCTGGGCTGGCAGCCAGAGCAAAGGCTCAGAGCAGGGCCCCTGGCTGGTCCTCTGCCTGGGCAAACTGCAAGCTCCTGTGCAGTTTTTGCAGCATTCCCAACCACCATATCTGTTAAAGAAAATATTATGCCAGGTGTGACTACCTGGCAAAGACTTTTGCTAAGGTCGTTCATTAAGCAAAAGTTTTCAATGGCTCCAAGGATGCCCCATCCACAGCTCAGAAAGGGCTTTTTCAGGGAAGGGGGAGTTAGGAGAAAGGATAGGAGGCAGAAGTTTCATTTTTCTTCCTCTTTGAGTTTTCCAGGAAGACTCAGTGCCATATTTAGCACCACAAATTTGAAGATGGCAAGGAAACCAGCTGTCAGGGGACATCCTGTATTGGGCCACCATGCAGCCATCAGAGCAGCTCCTAATTTCTCCTCAGTAGTGTTGGGACTGACACAGTGACTATTCCTGTGTGCAACTGCTGAACGACACAAGGAAATGCAGCAGAGCCTCTTAGACCTCCCTCCCCCAGACCACTCCGGATGGGGTTGTGCTGCACTTCTCCGGGTGACTGCAGGGAGGAGCCTCCTCGCTGTCACCCCGGTGCCTGCACAGAGCCACCCACGCTGCTCAGCTGCTCCTCTTCCCCGTTCCACCTCAGGCTTCCCCCATGGTCCTGAACTGGAATGGAAACCAGGGCAAGCTCTTTGTTGCATTCGTTGCCCACAGCCATCCTGCTGGTGGTCCAATGACTCAGCTGTCAGGGGCTTAAAGACCTCCTTTAGAAGAGCCTGTTGTGGGCGGGTGTCAGGACACAACATTCATCACTCGGCTCTGAGGTCAAGCAATCAGAACAGGACTCAGAGACAGCAGAGAGAATCCCAGAGATCTGGCATCTTCCTTTGGGAAGGCAGCACAGCTGCAACAAAGCATGGGCTAGGAGAAGGGAAGCAGGAGTCTTACCCCTGGAGTAATCCTGTGCGATATTATGCTTTATTAGTGACATGTAAGAGGTAAGTAGGAAGGAGCAGAAGATGAAAGAAAATTTTAATTTCCTTCTCTTGAACAAAGAGTGCATGGTTAGTAGTAAGACACAGACAACAACAGTAACCATTGTCCCTGTATCAGCCCAGTGCACTTTTCTGAATACCACAACCAGCAGAAATGAGTTCCTCTCTCTAGCTGCACTCCTGTCCTCTGCCTTTTTGCTTGAAACATTCATCTGAAGAGATTGCATGTAGGAACTCGAGCAAACTTCATGCTTTCTACTCAAAAGCAGTAATAGATGAGGATGACTGGGTACTTGCAGGAAGATATTTAATAAAAAACACATCCCAGACATCAAGACCTGTATGTACAGAAACAGCTTTAGACCTAGTCCTTAAAATGTGATCAAAAGCCATTGAAAAATTATCTGTACATAAATTTAACCACCAAACAAAAATACTAAGTGAGAAGAATGGTCAGCTCATCCAGCATGGGATTTCTGAAATGTCTGATCTTTAGACGAACAAAACTAACTGTTATCAATTCATGGGTTATTTTTAATTTGTGTCACAAGTGAGGTGGTGGAAAAGCTTATTTATTTATTATAAAGAAATACAGATATTTATCCTTAAATGAGAATTAAAGAAAATCTCTGCAAGAGATTAATCACAGCATGCCACGATGAGATTTAATAAGCATGAGATGCATGTAGGAATTATTTTTCTATTTTTGCAGTGGCTGTATTTGCTTGTATTACTGCTCAGAGAGATAATAGCAGCTCTAGTGGCATTACTATTGAAATCCATGAAATTTCCCTTGAATTAAAAGAATCCTTTAAGGAACAGCAAGGATGAGGAAGGTGACTCCAAACCTAATGAGTCTCCTTTCAGAAGACTGATTGCTGTAAATGGTAGCTTAAGTTAGAAAGGACTGAATATTCTTAGTCCTTCAAAGAGTTGGACTTCATGCATTTCATTTTAATTTTACGTGTTAGGCAATGGGATTTACAAGGAAAGTGCTCAGGATGGAGGTTTCAGAATTTACCCTCAAATGTGAATTTAATTGCTTCATGTACGGTGACCAAGACTGCATTTCTGGGTAGCCATCCACCATTGCAGGTTCATCAGTTAAAGTATTTATTAAAATCCCAATTCATCTTTGAATACAACTTCCAATCACCTTGTTATGTCCCCACAAAATTTAATTGATAAGTAAATAATTATTCACTTTTATTAAGTATGTGGCAGTAGAATTGATCCTGTTTAAAATCTCTGTAACTTTCTCTTTAATAGAGGACTGCAGCAGCCCAAAACGATGGCCTCCATTGAACCCAAATTAAAAGCTTATTTATGATATTCAGTTTTTGTATTTTTCCAAACAAGAGATTAACTGCTAGGCCAAAGAAGGCCACCAGTACCTTCTGAGCTAATGTTTCATTTAAAAGATCTGTTTCAAGAAAATTCATACTTTGATTCATTAGTTTCCTCCGTGAGGCAGTAAGAAGATGCCTGTTTAAGAGACACTGCAATAATAAAAATAATAGTGTCTGAGTAATACTGGGGGTGGCGTGGCCAGTGTGTATTGAGGAGGCATTTGAGTGAAACTGTGTTACCAAGTTTGCAGGTTTTTTTATTACAGTGATTAGTAGAAATAGTTGTTCTCCTGAATTCCAGGTTGTTATTCTGTCTAGGCTTACACAGCCTGTTCAACAGGAGCTGTGTGAACATCTTTAGGTGTAAATGAGGAGGCCACTGGCTGATTCCTCTTCTTAAATGAGATTGAATATAGTGTGGCATTTCTAAGAACCCCCTTTTTTTTTTTTTTTTCTTTTCCTATCTCATCTATAAGAAAGCTCAAAAGTATATTCCTTCCACTTATTTGTTCATTTTATAAAAGTATCAATTGTTTTAAAAATCTCAAACAGTTGTATCAGAGAGGCCAACACTGTCCTCTGTGTGTAATGTGGGATTCCTGTCCCAAGTCTCCCATGTCTCCCCTCCATCTAGATAACACCCAGAAACTGTAAAGGAAACTCTCAGCAGATTGAGCCTTTTTCAGCCCAAAACTGTGTGCAGAATAGAGCTCAGCAGCAGCAATGTGTTTGTTTGAAGGCAGGTCCCTTGCAGAAGCATGGGATCAAGCAGAGCAGAATTTTCTCTCTCAGAGCCTTTTCTCAGGTCTTGGTCACACCATGTCATGCAATTAAGAGGGGTGATTGTGTCTTTGACAAGGTCCATGAAGAGACAAGTATTCCACAGAGAAGCTGAGGCTTCGTACTATCCCTGGCTGCTGGGCAGACGCATCCATGTGCCCACCCATTTCTCCTGGATGAATGCAATCATCTTCAGGAATGAGATGTCAGTCAAAAGCTTAGGAAATGGAGGCAATGCTGCCCTGGCTCCAGAAGTCTCACTGATCAACGGAAAAGGGAACTAACTGGGGCAACTTGTAATCTCTGCCTTTAATGAGGCTCTTTTTAGGAGAGCTTCTCATACTTGGGTGAGCTGATTGAGCTAGTCTGAGAGATAGAAAGTAAAGAGTGGTACCTCAGAGCCCCTTCCAAGGCTACAGAATGAATGAGCTGTGGTAGCAAGCAAAGAAGAAACCGTCATGCATGCTCCCCTAATCTGAAACCCCTCCTGAATGTTCATCTCAGGGCCGATATCTGTAAGGAACAGCTGGTAGTGGCAAAGGGTTATGGGAAACTGGAACTTGCAGTTTGATCCTTTAGCATATCTAATTATTAAATTGATTTCAAAAGAGAAGGAATATTTGATATGTCTAATTGAAGCAGGAGACGGTGTTTTCAGTTTAGCAGAGCTTCTCAAAGGGTGGCATGAAGTCTAAAATTAATACTCATCTTTTTAAATGTATGGTCTCATTACTACCAACCCTACCATAGCTGAAATATCACACATTTTACATTTTCTGGGATAACATACAGCACAACATTTTGTGGCTGCTTTAACAAGCTTAGAAACTCATACTGCAAAAAAACCCTCAAAACAAACCTCGTCTGCAGACCGGATAAAATAAGCCATAAATCCAGAGTGAAAGCATTTAAATGGCAGGCAAAGCCCACTGTAAAAAAAACGTCCATGGGAATAAAAGAAAAGTCTTTGAACTCCTGTGAGTGATAACAGTTTTAAAATCTTAATGCCAATACCCTGCCTAGTAGGGCAACAGCCTTTGAAAGCGCAGGTCAGTGTTCCAGCTGTCTGATATCGTGTGTCCAGCCAATTCTTGTCCTTTATTTCCCTGGTGCGGTAAAGCTGATGAGGGACAGAAGCTGATTGAAGACTGTAGCACCCAATTTTTCAAGGACCAAGTGTTATTTAATGTTCAGCTGGAAATCTGTATGTGGATTTAAGTCTGGGCCGATACTTTCATAATTACTCTGGCTGTTATGTTTCCCCAGAAAGAGGTCAATCCAAGGGTTGTGTTAGACTCTGAAGACAATTAGAGTAGCTTCAGAGCAGATTTTGTTTATCATTGTAGTTATAACAAGTATTTTTTGGTTTTTTTTTTCCCAGTCTGTTGGGCTATCTAAAGTGTGACAAGGGATATTACTTAACAACAGCTGGAGGCCTTTGAGGGAGGAAAGACTGACTGATTAGGCTTAACTTGTCATTTTCTGATGAATTCTTTCAAACAAAAAGTAGCTCAGGCATGTGGTTAATGATAATTTTGAAAGGTGCAAAGGGAAAATATGGGTAAAGTTAGAAGTTTATTAGGGTTATAGATTAAAAAATAGGAGATTAGAAATCAGCAGCAAGGGTAAGTAGAGGGTGTTTTAAAAATAATGCAAATGCTATAAAGTAAGCCACAGTTGCTTTGATTTTTATAAGGCATCTTTATATGCACTGTTATGAAAATTCCCGCTTCAGCTTGTTTAGGAAGTAGTAAAATCAGGTGTGAAATGAGTTTTGTAGTCTATGAAAATCTGAGGTTCTAACAATTGACCTTTGCTAAGATAAAATTAGCAAAGCGTAAAGTTTCAAACAAAAAATACACAGGAAAAAAAGCAGATAAAAATAGAATTTCCATCTGACTTAGGAAGTCTAGGTTAGAAATACCAGCTTTATTTTTAGGAGAAGAAATGGGCCTCCCCAGATCAGAGCGATTACTCCTACTATATTCTTCAAGGAAACCTGAATGTTGCCATCACAGGCTTTTGCTTTTGACTAATTGTAATTTTCCAATGATACACAGCTTTGGCTGTTGCCTGTGTTGAGTCTGAGGGTGGCAGGGGGTGTGAGTGATGGTGATACTCCATCCCCACAGTAACCCCTGTGAGGATGATGCCAGAGGGTCGTACAAGTTAACTAACATCTGATCACGTAGGGGCGGCAGGTGTGATCAGTTCAAGGCAGGTGGAAATATCACACAAGGAAATCTAAATGATCACAAGTGTTGGAGAAGCAGTAGTGGGATGAAGTTCAACTGTTCAAAATGCAAGCTCACCTGGTGTTGGGCAGTAAGGAATTCTGCAATGGCTGGGGACATGACTTGTTGGGAGAAAGAGGACATAGACGTGGCAGCTGATCACAGGGAAATCATGAGTCAAACATAAACCTGTGCTGTGTCAGGGAAGATATTTTCCTTGGGGAAGATTGAAGAATTTAATAGCCCAGTACTAGACACCCTGGAAACTGACCTGGAATACTGACTGCCATGCTAGTTAAACTTCTGCAAGAGTAATGCACTCAGACTGAGGGAGATTCAGTAAAAACTATTAATTATGATAAGAAAAGCAATAAAGAATCTCACTAAAGGCATTTGCAGTGCAAGAGAGTGTTTCAGATGGTGACCAAGAGTAAAAGCTTAACAAAGACTGTAAGACAGTATAATCATGAGCATAAGTTCCCCAAAACACTGTCAGTCTTCAGCAAATTTTAATTTAAAAGCTTCCTGAGCAAGAGGCATTATCTTTGCTTTTGCTTTCTTCCAACAACTATTTCCTCTGCTGGATTTCCTCACATACCTTCTTCTACTCACTGTGCTTTCAGCATGTCTGCAGCAGCAGGGATTTCTGCAGACACAGGATGTGGGAGAAACATCAGCTTTTGCTTCTTTGGAAACCAATCCTTTTTAATTTTTCTAATGTCACTAATTCTTATTTTTAAGAAGACAATGAGCAATCATTTCTTGTTCATTGCTTTCTCCCTAACAGTGATCTGGGAAATGGAAGTGCCTGTCTTACACCAAGACAGCTTGGCTTGTTAATTTTAACACAATTAAGGATGAGGGAACACGACTGCGATCTATAAATGGGCACTAGGCTACACACCAGCGAAGAGCAAAAGCAGTTTCAGCTGAAGAAAACTTTTGTCCAGAGAACAAAAGAGTATTGAGAATGAATAAATTTAAGTTGAAAAGTAGAAGAAAGGTTTTAGCCATGAAGACAGTGAGACTCTGGGATAGTCTACTGGTCATGGGTTGGCTTTGACTGAGCTATATTTGTACAAATAGATCTATTAATTTAGAAGAAAACATCCTCACTTTTTCCTAGGAGCCCAGGAGTTCAGTTGCACCAGGTGTGTTAAATTTTCACAAATGGAAATGGTTTGGTTAGCATCGCTTCAGGTTGCCTTTGAGTCTCTTGTCTGAATAGTCATGACCCATTTATAGGAGGATGAAGCATGGCCTTCTACTCATGTCTGCAGAGGTACTTGAATGAATGACCCAGATGCTTTAATCACTCAGACATCCCCATTCTTGGAGGGGATGGAGAGAATCCTGAGTGATTTAAAGATAAAGCATACACTTAATTAATGAAAAAGTCACATAGCACAATGGCAAAGGAGCCCAACTGATGAGTTGAGAAGGCTTTTCCCATTTTCTGCCATATTTTTGGGAATGAAAAGTAGTTTTAAGAGCCTGCTCAACTCTTGTCACTGCAGGACCATAACACTACACTTCCCTCCATAACATTTTATCTCCTCCAAAACCTCCTCTGATGGAGTTTCATTCCAACACTTCCCTCAGAGGACTTTGCTCTCCTGTCTAATAAATTTCAGTTAGGAAGCTTTCTCTGATACTTTGTCACTCACAGCCACATAAGAATGGATAAAGAGCTGCCTTCAGACGTCAGAGATGAGGAGTACTTATGTGCATGGGAACAGTCCCAAAAGGAGTGAGATGAACAACTACTGCAAATATCAGCAGTGCGGTTACCTTTGCTCACCTTATATAGCAGGGATCTAGCAGGAAATGCAAAGGTGTGAATTTCAGCACTTGTGAAAATGCCAGATTTACAGCCTTAAATAGCAAAGTCTTCTGCCTCTCCACAAAACAAATATAGCAGGATGTCCACTGTGAGAGTTTTCTCACTAGTAGGCGTCAGCCCAAGGGTGAGAAATGGTAAATAGGCACCCCAGGTGGGGAAGAAGTGGTCTTTCGTCCTCTGAGTGACAGAAATTGAAGCAAGGTCACCAGTTTATTGCACTGTTGACGTTTGACACGGATCAAATGAAAACACTTGGTTGTTATGAATATGGGTTCATTTTAACATGGCAACAGAAGATTTCTTTTCCAATGACCAGCCACCAAAATCACCCCATCACCTGCCAGTGGATTTAAAAACAATGTCATGGAAGGTGATTTGGGCTGAGATGTCATCTATAAAATATTTATTATAATGAGATATATGGGTTTCAGTCACTTAGTGCATCCTGCAGTAGCTGCTAGATGGGTTAAAGACCAAATTACTCAATCCTAATGTCATACACAGCTCTTGCACAGTATTTTTATTGCTAATTACTTGGTGGCATTATATTCACATAAAATAAGACCAATATGGACATGGCTGTTTGGGCAGCCAGGTTGGACCTTTCCTGTGTAACTCTTTACCTTGTCAGTGGAGGTGAATCACTAGTTGAAGCAAGACCCAATCTGAAGCTGGAGTGTTTAATTACCCTTGAAAAATGGAAAGGTCAAAATAGGACAGGAATGACAAAGTCAATTGAGCATCTGGACAGAGTCCAAGCTTCAGTCCTCACTGTCATCTCCTTGTTTCTTCTTTTGGAGGAGTATACATTTAAGTGTAGTTGTAAGAAGATATTCACACTGCATTCTGTATTTCTTTCTCTCTTTTTCTTTTTTTCCTTTTCCTTTCCTTCTCTCCCTGTTCCTGCTTTCTTCCTTCCTCTCCCTCTTCTCTCTCCTCTCTCTTGCTGTCTTCTTTCTTGCAAGTGAAAACACAGAATTCCCTCCCCTCCCNTCCCCTCCCCTCGAAGATGCTGTGTCCAGGCTGGGATGCAGCCTGTGGGTGGGGATAAGGATCAGGCCCAGTGAGGGGATCCAGGATGACACAGCCTGAGATATCCATGGGCTGGCAGTGAGCTGGTCCCTGGACCCGGCAGCCAGACCCCAGGTGTGTGGGGACTCTTGTAGCCCTGCCACATATTCTCACAATTTTTATCTATGGACACGCACACGTAGGGTCTGTACATCAAAACACTTCACATATGCGCATCTGGTGCATAAATATGCAGACAGAGAGGCACAGTGATAGAATCAATTAAAAGGTCTCTCTGCAGCACTCAAGTTTTGCTGATCGTTAATCACAGATGTCTGATATCTTTTTATCTCAAGTCAAAGATTCTCTGTCTCCTTTATAGCAATCAATACACTGGGGTCGTCTCACAAAGTCCACGGATTTTTATTTCAAAGATCTGACAGGACAATAACCATATGATTCTGACCCACGAAAGAGGCTTTGGGTGACGGATGTGAAATACTGCTTGTATTATATCTATAATTCATTTGCACCTCTGTCTCTTGGGGGAGAGGAGGGAATCGTGGCAGCTGTTTAACAACCCACAGTTACAACTGAAAGTAAAGGGAGCCGCAATTCAGCTGGAACGTTATGTAAAGATTGTGCTCACTGGGCCAGGGAACCTGAACTAACATGTCTATTTTTGTGAGCAGTGTTGGGGGATTTTTAATGACTGTAAGATCCTTGATTTTACGGCTCAGTCAGAAATACAATAGCCATAATAACATATTGAAGTGATAGAATTCTTACAACTACAAAGTTTTAAGGATGTCTGAAAGTAAAAGTTACTGCCGAGAAGTAATACCATTTATTAGACCAACAGAGACACCTGGACAAAAAGCAGCTGAATTTCCATGCACATAGTCCTTTCTACAATTCTCGAGCAGAGAAAATAGATGAGAAAATAGGTAGGGCAAGGTGTAACTGCTCTCAGTTTAACAGTATCACATTAATTGTTTCAGACAAAGTGGCTGATGAAAATGAGGCCCCATGGGACAGAGAGGGATGGGTTATTACTGCCCTAATAACCGTGTGGGCAGCAGGATGTAGTACATGTGGAAAATGGCAGTGCTGGGCCAAGTCTAGCATGTCATAACATCATGGAATGGTTTGGGTTGGAAGGGACCTTAAATATTGTTCCAACCCCTCTGACGTGGGCAGAGACACCTTCCACTAAACCAGGTCATTTCGACCCCATCCAACCTGCCCTTGAACACTTCGAGGGATGGAGCAGCCACAGCTTCTCTGGGACGAGTCAATGGGCATAGCTGACCCTGCTCTGACTGCAAGGTAAACTGCTTTGGCACTCAGAGTGGTTTAAACTTCTGTGTTTCACCTTTTTGTTGGTCTGGTTCTGCACACAGCTTGGGGAGTTTAGCTGCTGCACCAAAATCCATTGAAAACCTGCAAAGCAGATTAAATGCTTCTATTCAAAGAGGGAGAAAATGAAACATTTAAGCTCAGACCTCTGTAACAGTCAAGAAGATACAGGAGAGAGCAGGGAGCAAGGTAGAGCACGTTTCTAAGCAGCTGCAGAAGTACCACAAGCTCGCAGATTTCAGATGCTGTATTTGTTTTTTTTTTTTATCCTCATAGAAGAAGTAATAAACCTTGAAAAATATAACACATGTGAACTAAATCATGAAATAGCTTTCACAGGGGAAGAGATGGCCCAGGCTATCAATCACTGTCTTGGGAAAGAGGTGTTTGCAGGGGTGATGAGAGAGAAGATGAATGAGGTTGGATGGGCTAGATGGACCTCTGACCCTGGGCACCAGGGCTGTTTGGATGGTCCTACTGGCCACACTGAACACTGCTCTGCTCTGATTCTTTCTGGTTCACAGCCATGAACCCCCGAGCAGAATCAGGGCATGTCTGCTTCCTGGTACTTGTCTGAGCTCTGCTTTGAGTCATTTATGAGTTTTCTACCTGCCTTTGCTCGACTCCAGGGAAACCAATGGCTCACTGCCAGCTTTTGTCAACAGCATGTGCAAGGACAATGTTTGCAAGACAAAACAACTGATGTTAAGATTTCTCTGTAAAGAAGAAGAGGTTGCTTTATTAAAAGGTCAGTTCTGCATCTAAGAGGTTAATAAGTATTCGCTGAGACTCATCAATGTCAAGACTAAAACCAAACAGGAAAATGGCAATCTCTTTCTCTTTTGTAAAGGAACTTGTTGAAATAACTGCCTAAGTCTGCCCTCTGTTTACTAAAACGGCTTCGGAAATCTCTAAATCCATTTATCCTGAGGATTATCATCATCTGGTTTCCAGACAACATTCTCATTTCCTCCAGTGAGGTTTTCTGATACCTTAGGCCATTAGCTGTGGTATTGATCTTTCCTTAATACGTGAGAATTCCTACAGCAAAGGCAGCTCTGCATCTAAAAAACCCCAAGCCAAACCTGTTTTTATCTGAATAGCCAGAACAGCATTTTGTTAGAGACAAAATTTAACATTCTGTAGCTTTTGTTTATAATAAATGTGTCAGGGCAGGCTCTAAAGACATCCTTCACAGAATAGACTGAGCCTGTTATCAGCCACTTGGGGAAATTCTGTTGCAGAAACAAAAGCCTGTGACATGCCAGTCCTTCAGCTCCTAGTCCTATGGCTCAGCCCTGGGGAAAGAGATAATGCACAGTGCTCAGGAGCGCAGCCTCTGAGGTTCTACCTGGCTCTTCCTACCCCCAAATCCACCCCCCTGACAAATCCTGTGCATCAGCCCATAGAAAAGTAGTAACGTAGACCCTTATTACTCATCCTAAATCATCGGACAGGGATTGTCAGGATGGTGCCTCTGTAATAGAAATGGAGGGAAGAAACCTTAAGCAAAAGTCTGATGAAAGAAATCATCACACCTTTACTTATTTTTTCCTGTTTTACAGGCCTGTTTCCCCTTTTTCTCCCACTTACTAGGCAATGTTGGAATCCCACAGTTACTCCTCTATTTAAGGAAAACAATCTAGTAACCTCAGGAAGAGGGAGATGAAGGCAGCTGGGAAAGGAGGTGAGAGCATTTGGACCATTTGGACAGGTGGGAATCTATTGCTACTTCTAAACTAATGGGAGCTTATTGAAAAGTTTCTCAGAAAAAGTTTTCTCTGTACCTGTAATCCATGAGGCAGAGAACAAAGAGTTAAATTCATTCACCTTAGCTATTAGGACAAACTTGTTTTCCCAATAGTTCAGCCAGAGTCTATGTATTGACAACTCTTGTGCCCCTCACCTCCAGTATCATGACCTTCAGCAAGTCTCTCTCTCTGTTAAACATGAGTCACCCAGCCCTATACAGAGTTCATGGGAGGAGAGAGGTTCCCCTAAACACTGCAAAAAGAAGATTGACTAAAAATGCCTGTCGTGTAAAAAGAAGAAGATTGCTAGAATTTGCTTCTTGCCACTTTGGACTTCTTTTGGTGCTTGAAGCATAATTTTCAGCAGTTACAGAGAAGTGTGATTTAAAATTTCTTCATCAGAAGAACCCTTCAATGTATGAAAGTCTTCATTAACACCTAGGAGCAGTCATTATGGTCAAAAAATTCAAATTCGGGTGCCTTAAGTAAGAATAAGTATATACTTTATCAATTTTTCAGTATGTCTGAGCACCTGCAGATAACATTTAAGACGAGTTAATTACAGGATCCTAAATATGGATTAAAGGATTAGTTTTAGACATCAAATTGTGAAAAGTTTAGCTTATGTAACTTACCAGGGCCACGTGGAAAGTTGTTGGATTTAGATGTAGAATCACAAATCTTCTTAAACAGAAGGAAGGATGCAGCAAAGGGTCCAGGTTTGTCTTCCTTGTTTGCCACAAACTACTTCTCCCCAAAACCCAATAGGAAATTAAAAACCAGGACTTAAAAATAGGACTTACGGTTCTTTTTCTGAAGTTTCTTTCTTAATTCTATTAGCAGTTAGGAGTGATCCTGCAGTATAACAAACCAAAACTCCAACAAACAAACAAATCCCTGAACAAAACAGTCATTTTAGGCCATAGACAGATGCTTAGTGTGCAGCCACCTCTGCCAGCTGATGATAGTATCGTGTTCAGCTGCTATTTTGCAGCTCTGAATTTGTATCTCTTTCCCTTTTCCCTTTCTGCAAGCATTTCAGCTCTTCTGGCAAAATGAGTCCTGTGAACACTCCTTAACTCAAACAGTAAAAATAGGTGATTAGAGTTTTTTCAGCTAGTTGTGGTTGAAGAGGATAGCTATAACAGTGCTGAAATGGGGGTGGAGAACAAGTAATTTTTGGCTACAAACAGTAACAGCTTCAACATAAAGAAGAGAAAATTTGGAAAAGGACACTAGTTTTACAAGCTGAACATACTGAGTTCAACCTCACAGCCCTCAAACTAATTACTCTGAGATAAAACAAGTGGATTTTAGCTTTTCTTTAAATAGTGAAGATAATCTGGTAGTGATTTAACAGTAAATGTCACAGCAAACAGACTCAGGACTAGAGCTCAGCCAAACAAGCAGTGTTCTTTTCCATGCAGTGCTTTCAAACAAATACCTGTGTTTTTCTTTATTAAAAGTTTCTGTCTTGCCTCTTCTTCTCCCAAATCGTGCCAGTGAAAGCTCTGCATTTTCAGAAGGGTGTCTAGTTATATGCAATATCAGCCAGGGTCAAAGATCTTCCCTTGCTGTTATTTCGAGCCCGGTTGCCAAACAGGAGCTGCACAAAATGTCAGCCCGCTGGTGGCCTGTGAGGGCTGCACTCGAGCAGCACTTCAAAGAGGCAGCTCAGGGGGAAATTCGTTCTCAGCTCACTGTGGGGGCCCGTGTGATTCACAGAGCCCCCGCTGGCGACAGCGACGTGGCCAGAGCTGTGCATGGCTCTGTGTGGGGAATGAGGCTCTGAGATTTCACACAAATTAAGCCTTCCTACTTCAAGTAAAGTTTGGATACCTGTTTGAAATCAAAGCAGCTCATATCCCCCCTATTATGCAAATAACACAATGAGGAGGCTGGAGTGGCAAATGTGGTCAGTAAGGCATTCCCCATCCTGTTTACCTGTGGCTGGCATTAAATGGTCCCTGAAAACGTTGCAGCAAAACCCCACAAAGTTCTTATAGTAGCCTGGAACAAATATCTTTAAACTAGCGCAGTGAAAATCAGAAGACATAGGGTAGAACCATGTTCCTTTTGAAATATATGATTCCATTAAGATAAAATATTTATAGAAATTAGATCAGCTAATGAGGATTTCATTTTGGAGAAAACTCATAAAATGCTGGTCATATCAGGGCACATTATTCTCTCTTTTTGGAACAAAAATTTCTGAAAGGGAAAGTTTATAAAACAAAGAAAAGTGAATTAAATTCGTTCATGGCATGTAATAAAGATGTTGAAAACAAGATGTTGATTTTCAGTCTCAAATGGAGTTTCTAGATCACCTGAAATCAAGGTATTTTGGGGGGCGGGGGTGAAAGGAAAATTTACTTTCAGTGAGAATATCTACCTTGTTTTTTATCAATGTGAAATAAATTTTATTACTGAATTTCCTCACAGAGGAGAAATATTCCCAGAACACAGTCCTCTGTTACATGGACATGGGCAGCAGTGCTGTGCCAGCTGCAAAGGAAGGGTTATTTTTGGCAAAGAAGTTCTGCATTTCCCTTGGTGCTCCTCTGTGATTAGGGACCCTGAGCAATGAGAGGAGGCGACTTATCTTGAGAAGCTGATGAGGTTATCACTGCCAGTGCACTTCCCCCTTCCTCCCTCCCCAGTCTGCCCTACTTTACCCTCATCCCACTCACCCATACCTAAACTACTTTTCAAACAGCACCAGGACCACAGGGCAGAATTTTAAGGAAAGCAGAGTTGGCGGTGAGTTTCCATGAAATGTAATGCTGATGGCTGCAGTGATGAGGAGCCTAATGGATGAGCAGCTCAGATGTCTTGCTGTGAAGGGCAAAGGGGCTGCCAGAGGCAGGACTTTGTCTGTTGGCATCTTAATTGCCAGAATTCAGAACTGCACATAAAAATGCAAACCCTGATGCTGCCCCTGGCAGCATCTTGGAGTTGGTCTGATTCACACCAGCCCAGAACACAGTGAAGACAAGCTTTGAAGAGCAGGGCATGATGGTCTTGTAGGGAACAGGATTGAAACTAGGAACAAGATCTATGAATTAACTGTAAATTTCAATAGCTACAGTAAAAAAGATGAGGCAATAAAAGCAAGGGGCGGATAAGGAGTTGACTGTGGATTCCATATGGCATAAGTCCACTCCATTAAGAGCAGACTAGGGCTGAAGTCTGCTTAGACAGCAAGAGAGACAATATAGAGAATGGCACTGAGGGCAATGAATGGAAATTCCCATCTCTTTTAGTGACTTTACACTGCCAACATGTACATCACCAACTTCTCTACACATGGGTTTTCCTGACTATGGAATAGGCAGCAAAGCTGGGCCAAGTGTGTCTGCAGCCTTACAGCAGGACCTGAGGCACGACCTTGCACACCGCATGGAGTAGGGGCTGCCCAGGGCTTGGAGTAGCACAGCTTTTGGAAATCCAGTGTTGGAAGGCAATGCCAGCTTGTAGACTGCAACTTGCTTAAGGTCCTCAACTAGAAAATGTTATTTGACTATTTTTGTAGCTTCCAGGAGCTGCAAAAAAATGAAAAAAGGATTTCTGCAGCTATACCAGAGGCAAGACTATGTAGCTTTTGGAAGCAGAAGTTGTCCAGAGACGCTGCGCGTTCTCCATCCCTGGAGGTTTTTAAGGCTTGACTCAATAAAGCCCCAAACTTCGTTCCCTGATTCCAGACCTGACCCTACTTTGAGTAGGAAGCTGGGTTACAGAACTCCTGAGGTCTTTTCTAGGCTGAATTATCTTATGATCCTCTTTTTATTTTCTAGTACCAATTAAAGCAAAACAGTACCAAATTATAAGCAAGAGAATTTATGCAATTACTTACTGGTCCCTTGGTATTGCTAATGAGTGCAGAAACATAAAAGATCCCACACGCCCCAGAGGATCTTGGAGATGGATCTAAGGAGAGGATGGCTCATATGCAGGGCATGATTCTTCAGGGGTTTAGCAGCATCAGTCCCCGCTCAGTGCACCAGTCAAAGACCCAAGGCTTTCTGCTGTGCTTTTCACACTCACCCTACACACTCCCTTCTTCCATTGTAACTTTTGCTGTGAGATGCAGTAAAGTCTTCCTTTCACCTCTCTATCAATATTTATTAAGCATGTGTAATTTGAATATTTTAAGATAATGAAATAAAATTCCTGTCTGCATTCATCAAGCCCGATATATCTGCAGCATAAAATCTGAATACAGAACAACTTAAAACTACCAGAAGAGATGGTGAAATAGATGAACCTCTGTGTAATTGAATGAACAACTTCTCAGTCATTGCAGTGATGCCAGTGGGGGAAAGGGATTGTGGCCTCCCGGGTGCCTCAGAGAAACCATTTTCTGGCAATTACACAGTTTCAGGGTTGGCAAACGCCAGAGACTGATCAGTAAACAATCTTATTTTTCATACTACTACATCGAACATGTGGAAACACACTTGTGGAAAGTGTCATTTTAAGGGATTGTGTCCTTTTAAAGGAGCAGTTTTATAAGTGAAGATCATTTTAGGTTTAAGGATTAGAAATGGTCTGCTAGGCTCGGGCTGAAGGAAGTGTCTTATGGTTACTGCCTGGAAAATGCAGTTCACCTGAAAATTATTATCTTAAGATTGTTTAAGTATCACTGGCTAACGTGAGCAGTCTTGATTAAGGCAGTTTTTATGATGTGCATTGCAGGATATAGAGATTTAAAGAAAAACTGTTTTCCCAGAGCTGTCCACATATTTTGCACAATCAGTCAGACCCTCCTTATCCCTCCAATATTATTTTGATACTGATGAATTAATTTACATAAATTATTAGATACTGAGTGGGGAGACAGAGTGTGAGAAAGAAAGGAGGAGATGTGTCTCAGGAAATTCCTCTGGGATCACTGGCGGAGGCTACCAGGAGGGAGTTGAAAATTGGGACGATTTAAATTAGTCATTGGCAACTGAGAAAGTAGAACAATACCCAAGACACATAGTGAAACGTGGAGGGAAAGGAAAAGAAATCTCTGGGTACAGATACAAAGATGTTCCTGGGCCCACGTTAGCAGAGAATTCTCAAGTCCATAAGAGCTCAAAGCATGTAGCAAATTTGAGGAGAAAGAGAAACGAGAGTGAAAGTTTTATTATTATTTTCTCGTAATAGACCGAAACACGGAAAAGTATCTCACCTACCACAGATCAGAATAAATGAACTCCTATGGGGATGAGGGGAACCATTTTAAACCATTCAGTTTGATTGCAGATGTCAACATCCCAAGTGAGTTTGTAGTCTCGAGGCTGGAATCTTACTCGTGCTCTACAGAAGTGGGAGAGAAGCCAAACACATCAGTGTCACATTGAAACCAGGGCCCTGGGGAAGCAATCCCTCCCAAGAAACTCCCACTGGATGCTGTACTGTGAATCATGTGTGATTTATACTTGTGCTTTGATTACAGCTAGTCGGGAATTATTTTTAGCTTTCCATTCAGAAATTAAAATTCATCAGAAATGCCTTTTTTTTTCCTGCTCCCCTAGAACTTAGATGCTTGAGTGGAGCCAATCCTCAGGTAATATTTCTGAGCAAAACCAGAGAAACATAGAAAGGTGCAGAAAAACCTTAAGACAGTAATGGCATCAGCTGGAAACTAAGTTTAGAAGTAGATCTTAGTCCAGTGCTGTAAGCAAGCAAGAGAAAATCTGAACCAAGATCCCTCCTGCACCCAGTTTGGCCTATTGGTTACTCTGGTTAATGCAATATTGTGTTGTGAGTGTCTCTGTGGGCAGCTGACTGATTCTCATCGGGTCACAAAGGGCTCTGAAAGACTTGCAGTGTTGTACACTATCACTTATCTGGAGAGTCTCTCCTAGCCATTTCTCAGCTGGAATCTCTTGATTTTCTTATATCTGTTTTTGTTCAGTGTTTGACTTCAAACGATAACACGCATCCTTCCAAAAATAAAAATAAAAATAAATTAAAAAAGAGGTACTCGGGTAGTCTAAGTCAACACAGACTCAGTAATTCATGGATTTATAGTTTCTCCCTCCAGCAATTCCTTTCCAAACACCCAAGAGGACATGAAAATTACAAAGTGCCTACAGTCCCTGCCTTGTATTTAGGATCCCTCTAGCAAGGCTCTACATTTGCATTTTTTATCCCACTCTATCTGTTGTCTGATTGTGGTTGTAAAAGAGAAGACTGAGGGCTTGTGTGACTTCTAACTTCACCTCTGCAGTGTGCAGTCAGAAGTATTTTTCAGGCAGAAAGAACATGGGTAAAGTCTCGTGTTTGCCTTTTGTTCCACATAAAAGAACAGCACACATCCTGTTGTTCATGAGTCAAGGTTATTCCTCTTGGCTGTCTGCTTGCTTCTCCCCCTTACTTGTGCCTCAAACTCTACTTTATTCACTTTCCTGGAGTTTAATGCGTCCCTGGTTTCTTTCCCTGCTTAACCCAGGATTGCCAAGGTGGCGATGAGGAGAGTTAGTGGTGGGAATGGTGCTTTCCGGTTACCCTGACTTCTGACACCCTGTCTTACCTGATTTTGACATAACAGAAATCTCACATCTGTACACACATACCCTTAGTTTAGCCCATTAAATATTCAGGGATTGTTCAAGTATTAAAATTAACATTCTGACACAGAAGGTGAGACCAAGACATAAAAGTGGAGTCAGCAACTGTGCTCTTGGCAGTGCCATCCTCCTGAGCCCACGCTGGTTTGGCACTGCAGGAGGGCACCACAAGAATTTTGTTTCAGGAAGGAATACGGTTTTGAAATCCGGGTTTGTTCCAAGTCAGAATGAAACCCAACAAAAATATTGATAAGTTCCATGAATGAAAAGTTCAGGGAGAAAGTGAATAGTTTTTTTTTCAGAACACAAAATCTTAATTCAGACTTTCCATCTTTAATACACTGCAATTTTTTTTTTCTTTTGGTCAGGAGTAAGCACAGAATAGGAAATGAAAATCCCTTGTTTTCAAATGTCAGAAATGGGACAGACTGACACTGCTGTCACACCTCTTCCCTTCTACACCTCCTCATCCCTTCTCAGATCATCCACATGAAATTTTGGCAAAAATAGATGAGATTTTCCATATGTGAAGTAAGTGACAAAAGCACCCACGCCAGGTTCTGATGAAATCCACTGTCATCCCAATCTGACATGACATTGCCAAGCAAGGTGATTGATTGATCTGTAGGGTCTACCATAGAGTGACAACTACTAAGTTGTGAGATCTGGCTACCAACCAGAAAATGTACTGGTAGACTTGAAGCAGTGTGTCAGCAAGTCCTAAAGTTCTGCTTAGACCTGACAGCGTGTTATCAACTAAATCTTTGTATCATTGCTGCTTTGCTTCACAGGGATAGTGTCAGGGTGTGTCTGTGCTGGAGTTTGGTGCTTGAGAAAGTGCATGGGCAGAACCACCAGAGTAGCAATTGTGCTGATGGAATGAGTTGCTGTTCCAGAGCCAAGTGTCAGCTGGCAAACCTGCCACAGTTCTGCATTGCAGATGTCCGAGTTTCAATATCTGAAGACTCAAAGCCTTTATTTTCTATTACTTTGTGTGTCCGCAAGCACTTTTTAATGCAAAGCATTATCAAAGAATGCAACAGCTCTCCGGGTGCTTGGGCTTGACCCAGGACTGCATTTTCCTATCAGGGTTTATCAGAAGTGAGCATACACAAGCTGTGGAGTGTAAGGGCAGCCAGCCCATCTGTTGCACCGTGGAAGTGTCAGCCTGTAGTGCAAATGCCCAAGGCTGCCATACTTATTCTTGGGTTTTCCTGGATGGAAATCTGTGCAAACGCAGTTTGGGTGGCCTGCAAACACATAATGGAGCAAAAGCTGGCCCCTCTAGGAAGCATTTGTAACGCTAAGCACACATAGTAGGAGTGTTCAGCACACACCCTGAGTTCATACTCACTCTGCTCTGTGTCTACCCAGAGAGCAGCACCTTTCCTGATAGAGTGACCAGATACAGAGCCTTGCAGATGTCTTTCAGTTAGCTCATGGTCAGCTGGGCTGCTGAGGTGACTTCCATCAGCTGAGGTAAAGGAAACACAAACAGAGATGGCACATGAGGAGAAGAGACACCAGAGTGCAGGAGGGCTGAAACTCATGAGCTATGGTACGACAAACCACTGGGTTCCCTTTCGTCATATTATCCTCTGACACCTCCAGTATTGCATCTTTGCCATTATCTCCTATTCCTGTGATTGCTTGCCTATCCCATCCTCTTCTCCCAGATTTCTTCTCCCTCCCATCTTACTGTCTCTTCATGTGTGCCTTTGCTTGTCCCGTCTTACATTGCTTGTGCCTGCTCTCTCTTTCTTTCCCGGGCTGGAAATCAGGCAGCGCATCTGGTTTCTTCCAGATAACGCCATGCAGAACAGCTTTGGGCACTCAAGATCCGTGGATGTGTTGCAAGGCCACCTTGAGGACAGTGTCTCATTGAGCTTTGTCTCAGTAAGAAGTACCTTGCTGGCTAGAAAACGCTGTTCTGCAACATTGTATTTGAGTTAGATTGTCTGTGAGGGGCAGTCTATCCCTCTCTGTTGGGGGAATCATTTTGGGAATGGACTGTCTCCCTGTCTAATGCAAGCTCATCTTGCTGTCCCAGATTCCTTGCTGAGGTCAGCAGCTGGAACAGTTTCTTCATGGACATTTTGGGAGACAGCAGTTGAGAAAAAAGGTCTGCTGATCTGTTCCACTGTACCCTTGTGAAGGTCCTGGAAGATGAACTTGTCTTCCAAAGGAGAGAGTCTCATCTTACACAAAGCTGTTTCAAAGCCTTTCAGAGTGGGTTTTCCCCACTGAATTATAACAGGATCCAGGGACAGATCTGCCACTGAACTGTCATTGCCACTTGCTCAGCACCATACTACCAATCCATGGAGTTTCTCCACACTTGTGTCTATGTGACACTTGCTGTTCTCCCTTGCTTTCGTGGCTGTGTGGGTTGATGTATATGCATTTATTTGAATTATGTGTTTCAAGAGGCATCACTTAACAATTGCAAGGACATCTATTTTCCAGGGGAAATAGTAGAACTGCCTCAAGTGTTTGCTGTGACCTTTTGGCTTCTGACAAATCTGTCAGTCATCTGACTAGAGGGTAAATTGCTTCAGCATCTTTTTCATCTTTTGTTCAAAAGTAACTTTTTGAAAGCATTGCTTCATTATCTGTGAACATTTACATCCTCAGTGTCAGATGATGGAATTTCCAAAACTTCCTCTATTACATTCTTAATAAGAAAAAAAAAACCAAAAAAAAGAGTAAAACGTGACTTTTGAAAACTTTTTGAAGGATATTGGTCTCTCCCAAGGAGTTTGGGTTGGGTTCTCTGATGCCAGAGGGCAAAGTTCAGTTTCTACACCTACAATCCCAAAAAATAAGGACAAATCTGTTTATCAAAGGGTGCTTGGTGTGAGCTTGATAAAACACACACAAAGGCCATGGGGCCAAACCACAATAGTTCACTGGACAGCTTCACTAAAGGTTTTTCATTTGTTGAGGCACAGGAAAAGAAAATTGGGATTCTGGAATTCTTCTGACTTCCAGAAAATTACAGTGAGATGCCAGGAGAAAAACTTCAACCCAATTGCAAAAGAACTGTGTCTCATATAGGTTTTTTTCATGTGTTTTTCTTCCAAGCAACTGTTACTGTGATGTACTAACATGATTGCTGCATTCAGTGCGACTCCAGCTCCAACAGCTTCTCTTGTGAGTAAGCATGAGTAGGAGCAATGTTTAATTTCCCTGTGACCAAACAACATTTAACAACCTTCTAGCACAGTGAGCAGGAAGAGTGAGCAGTACTGGGTGTTCTGAAGTATTTTGGTGCAGGCTGCTGTGCTGCGCAGGTAGGTTGATAGTGTGCAACTTTTCTAAGAATTTAGCTGTTGAATTTAAAAAAAACACCCATTTCAAATAGCAGGTAGAATGGTAGAAGATACTTTAAGAATCCTAGCAGCCACTGGAGCCTATCCCTCCTGCTCCATCTATCCTTTCCTCTCACCTCCTGCTTTTTCATTTGCAATGCTAAAAAGAAAGTGTTTGGTGACATGAGAGCAGGTACGAAGGTAGGGTGGGACTGGCAGCTCTCAGCAGTGAAGTACCTCCATCAGTAGGGAGTATAGGAGAGTGGGGACAGCAGGAAAGGGAAAGATGAAGTGATCCTATTTATAAATGTATTCCCCCGCTCCCTGTCTGTACTATGCAGATATCTCAGCAGTGCAGATGGATCTGCATACTGATGAAGGAATGGGGCATCTATGAAAAATGCTGGATCTGGCTGAGCTCCCTGCAGGCACAGGGTCTGCCTTCTCTTCTATTAGAGCCCAACACACTTGCATTTTTCAAAGCTTGGACATGAACGCTAGATTTTGGTGCTGCTTTGTGACTTTGCTTCTGCCTAAGAGCAAGGCCCAGTTTCCACTTCAGCAATCAGATAAAAGAGTGCAAAGTGATTGAACAAGAGACCTATGAGCAAGAGGTAACTTCAAATCAGTTTATCAGTAGGCAATGTGAATAGCGGGAAATGAGTATCCCTACAAAAAAGGCCATATAAATCACCAGCCAGGATGCCTGGAGAAAGCCGGCTCTGACAAATATAAGAGATCAGCTTGCTAAGGTGCCTGGAGGGTTGTAGAGAAAAATCTGGGCAATTCCTCAAAGCCAAGGCTTTGTGCTACACCAGCACTGAGACGAACATAGCAGGGTTACTGTAGTTTCTTTCAAAGTGTCTACATCTGACAGTGCCATATGAATATCAGTGAAGTGGCACAATACCCCATGGAGGTAGGTATGAGAAATCACATCTTTTCATTACAGACATCAAAGAATCCAGACAGTGAAGGATTTTTGGTTCCAAGGTACCAAACAATGCTTTCTCCACAGCCAGCAGGAGATGTGGGTGTCCAGCTTCCCCCAGTACCAGGCACTCAGTAACTGGCCTGAGATCACACCACAAACCAGAGACAGATCTGTTCAGAGCTCAGGACTTGTGACTCTCAGACCACCTGTTCTTCCTGTGAGATAATCCTACCCTGTAGTTTTGTGCCAAAGTATTTGGAGATGGAAAATGGCAAGGTCTGTGCCACTTAAAGTTTTGAGAGACTGGGATGATAAATATTAGCATCTGAAAACCCCTCAAAGATTCCTCTTTAATATGCTGGCATAGATGGAGTGATCTCCTAGAGGCCAGGGCAACTGTGATCCTTGATGATCTCCTCGGACATTTAAGCTTCCCTTAATTCTTTCTTATCCATAACAGACTTAGCACCCTTTCCAAAATGTATCTCCAGCTCATGGTAAACAAATTGCTGTGCTGCAAGAAACATTGTCACAGCCAACTGCAGTAAGCCAGACGGAAGCCGAAGACCTGAAGACTCAGAAACCTCTTAGGAGATCTTTCTGGAAAGGAGGAAAAATTGCACCACAGTAAGCCCAAGCAGAAGCGCTGGGTCAGCCGGGCTCTGCAGCTGTCAGGGCAGCAAAGCTGCTTTCAACTCCCCACGTGAGGAAGGACCCCTGCCAGAGCAGGGGAGCACCATGAACCCAGGGTCCCTCCTTTCTATCCCTGATGCTGGCTTGCTCCAAGCCACCCTTTCAGGGCAGACACATGGCTAACACAGCAGCATTCCTGCCTTGAGTGTTGCCCAGGCACCACAGGAGCAAATCTACCTTTGTTTGTAGAGCCATTTGAAACAACAGCCAGGGAAATCTTGAGAAAGGTTTTGATCTTTCCTTCCTGGCATGGACCAGGCATTGCTGCCAGTACAGACTGTTCAGCCCTATCAGCATGATAGATGCTTCTGCGAAGAGCACAGTTTTAGCTGCTTTAGTACGTATCTGCCATCACCATCTGCTATTTGTTGGCATGAATGTGTACTATAAGGAAACTAGGTTCAAGGGTAAAAAAAAGACCTCACCACCCTTTTAGAGTTTTAAGTTCATTCAAAGGTTTGGATTTTGTTTTGTTTCCAACATCAGATAGGCTCACACAAAGCACAGTATGTCTTCTGTTCTTGCGTTCTTATGAACTCTTCTTTCTTTTTATTTTGTTGAGCATTGTTATTGCTAGAGATCTTCAGACAAGGGTTCTGTCCTTACAATAAGCACTAGGAACTCAGTTAACTTGGTAGGATAGTCCTTGCAAGGCGTAGGAGACCTTCTGAAGATGAGCATAAGATTTTTCAGATGATGTGCTTGAAAGAGTCTCACTGTATTCTTGACCAGAACTTTAGTCTTTTTTCTTCTCTCACTGAGGTTTTCTGTCCCAGTTAACCTGAGGCAGCTAAAGAGGGCCCTGAACAGAAAACCGTCCACAGGAATATGAGAGACATCAAATAGACTCATCCCTCCCTGAAAGTAATAACACAGAAGTTTCGTGTGAAGTATTAGTGAGCCATATTTGTAGAGTGCTTTGAAGTTAGAAAGCACTATATAAATGCTAAGTATTATTAACTACATGAATCAGTCATCTTCAGAGAAATATAACACTGCTAAAGATGGGAGAGACGTCTCTTCCTTTCTTAATGATAACCAACCCCCAAAGTTATTCATAAAAATTACATTTAAAAATAGATCAAATGATTTCCCCATCCCGTGATAATCCCTCTGATTGCCCCCATGTTTCAGTTCACTGTATCATCTCAGAGATCAAAGAATGTCTCTGAGGCTGGCAAACCAATCTCACAAAGAAGAAAACATTCTGCTGTAGATAAACAAAATACAATTTCCAGATAACATCATGGTGCTGATCAAAATAGCTGCTTTTCCAATTAGATTTCAAAGAATTCTTAATTGTTATTGATTTAATCTGGAGATGTGCAGATTTTTCCACTTAGGAACCTGTTTCACAGGGAGCTTGTTACCCTGGGGATTTTAGTTACAGACAGGTTTTAGTAAGCAGCAACAGCCTGGCTGTCAGGCAGGTGACAATAAAAAGGGAATCTGTCCAGATCCAGGAGACAGTGCTATTTGTGCTTCTGTTTCCTGCAGTAATTTAGAGCACATAGCCTTATCCATTCTGAAATGGCAGCAGACCTCACATCTGCATAAAGCACTTACCTTTAAGCTGCAATAGGCAGAGCTCTTAAATAAAAACTACCTTATCTATCTACCTAGTCATCACCTCAGTGTTTCCTTCTGATTTTAGACTTATTAATTCAAACCATAGGGGTCTGCCCTGAAGCTTCTTTCTATTCCCACGTCAGATGCTCATTTTCAGCATATATATATATATATATATATATATATTTGCATTTTGCTTCGCAGAAAAATAAATAAATAGAGGAGTCTACAATGTCAGCTGGGCTGCCATTTTAAAGTCAGGCAAAACAGCAGGGTGTGGGAAGAAGGTAGGCAAATTGGGACTGCTGTTCCACAGACAGGTGACATTTTGGGGTAGAACAACAGGAGATAGCTTCCTGTCAAGCAGCAATAAGAGGAGGAAGAATGAAAAATAGCCCCCCAAAGACAATTATTCTGTCCCAGGCAAATGACGGTGTAAGGATTTGGTAAAGTGACAGTGGGGGACTTAATGCTGTCAGGTAGGTACGACAGTGTCAGGAAGAGTGACTCAGGAAAGGTGAGTCAGAGCCAGCTGCCATCGGGAAAATAAGTGCCAGAACCATGAGCAAGATCTGTCACTTGGTGCCTTCTTGCAAGGCAGCTGTGCCACAGTTTGACCTCAAAGCCCGGCTCCCCGTGCACACCACGTCCTGCACGGCCCGTGACGGGATGCGCTGCCGGGCGGGGACTCTGCTGTCAGGAGGAGCAGAGAGGGCTTGGGCGAGAATCACCAGTAGACCAGGATAAAAGGTAAAGTCTGGTGCCATCAGGGAAAAAATGAAGAAGGGCTCGAAGAAGCCTGGAAAGCAATGAATGTTGTGATGAGAAACGCACCTTCCTGGTGTTTTAAGGCCCTCCACTGGGCTCAGCACACCAGGGTGCTCTCCAGCACCATATTGGCATGGAGCTGATCAGTTCATCCTAAACCAAAAAACTGAAAGGGGTAAAAATCGTCTCCATCTGGCAAAAGCCAACATTTAATTTTATGGGTTATTTCCTGTGATGCTGCATCTCTAGGACCCACACGGGAAAATGTGCCTGGATATCTACACAAACCATCTGTACTCTAAAATAGTATAAAAGGTGAATTTTTTGTATGGACTGATACAAAACTCTTGGAGGAAAGGAGATTCCCATTTTTCTAAGAGGCTGAAGGCACTAGAAGCCTCCAGTAGGTTCTTTCCATTTTGGAATTTGATTTCCCAGAGGCTCTGAGAAGCACCAGAATGTTTGGATGCCTGTGAGCAGGATCTATTTGTTCCAGATGCTGGATATTCAGGCTGATTTTGCTCACAAAAAAGAGATGGTTATGAACTAATTCCCAGCTCTGATTTCCAAGCAACTTTGTCTAACCACAGCAAACTTTTTCTCAAAAGAAAAAAAGGTTTCTAAAAGTCTTGGGAAACAGCAGCTATTTGATGATGTAGATAAAAACTGACTTTGTAGGCAGCCAAGCCAAAAACACATCTGTTAATGTCAGTGTTACATTTAGGTTAAATTTAACCTAATCTCAAAACAATGTTTTTTTTCTCCCCTGTACTACATGGTAATGGTGTTTTATTAATAAAAGACATTGTAAAGGACATTTCCATGAGATGATAACATTAGGGGGCAGTCCTCAGCTAGCAGTCAGTCCTATGAGTTCATTGAACAGCTGTGTTTATACGGGGTTGTTTGCAAAATTTATGTTTGAGTTTGTTTTAACCTTACTTTATTGCTACTGGAGAAACAATAGATCTTTTCCATTACAAGTCATCGAGTGCCACATTAAAATACAGCAGAAGGGGTGAAACTTTCCGTGCCCCTTCTCCCCATAAATCTCTGGTTATATATATATGTATATTTTTCTTATAAACAGAATAGCCCTTCACTGAGATGCTGCCTTCTCAATGAGCTCCCTGAATGGTATTGCATCCATCCAGGTTCTTATTTTGCTTTTTCCCTGGGACTGCATGCTTGAACTTTTCACAAAATGTGTGATGTCCTGTTTTTCAGTTCCCTGGGCAGGTCAGGCACATCATGACCCATTTGTAACTGGCAAACAAAATCCACACAAATGTCTGTAGGGTGGGCACCCTCGGCCTCCCTCGTATCCATTCAGTGGGTAGGTAGACCAAACACATTATTTCAAGCACCTCCTTCCTCATCTGGTTTTTTTTTGTCTCACCTCAATCCACCGTTTGTTCATTAATTCTTATGTCTGCCTTCCTGCAAGGGAACATCACCTTCTCCTCTACCTTTTATTTATCCACCCCACTCCTGAGTCCACTGCAGAAACCAAATCTGCAGTTTAGAAGGAGAGACTTTTGTGACTTCCCAGTCTGTTTTGGAAGCTTAAACCCTTTTCCTTCTGAGATAGATTTGCACTCCAGCTCTTCCATATTCTCCCAGTTATCCAAGCCTTTCCTTCCTTGGTCTTCTTCTTGCCAGAGAAATCTGTTGCAGCACCCAGGTCACTGGGTATGGTACTGAGGGAGTGGTGCCCTGTCCTCCACGTGAACTCATTCCTCTGACTGAGCTCCCCTGGACCCCAGGACACCAACAGCCATCACAGCTGTGCCTCAGCATCCCCAGCATTACCCCTCTGATATGCCTAGATTTCATGCTGTGGTGCTCCACATGCATCCTACCCTGAGAATCAGGAGTCCCAGCACAGTTCAGATGCCCTGGACTGCTGTCAGCAGCTTCACTGGAACTACACATCATCTCCTGGATCAGTGCCCTCCTAAGAAATACAGCCATTCTTGGCATCATCCCCTACAGGCTGAATGCCAATGTATAACACTTTCAGTCCTGCCATCGTGTCATCCTTGCTTCTCCCTGGCTCTGTCCTGCATCTCTGGAAAACCATCATCTTCATGGATGCACTCCATGTGCCCTTTCTTTGGATCCTGCTGGTTTCCGCTCTGTATACCACCACCCCAAGTTGAGATTCCTTAGATATACTTGCCTCTCTGATATTCCTTGAGCCAGTTCACAAAATATTGCTGATGAAAAAGGGGAGAATAAGCCCACAGAAATGGACTGTTTTGCCTTGCCCGGAGGTAAGATGATATGTTGTATCCATGATCCTATTTATGTCCTTTTGAATTTGCTAGTCCATTTACATTCATGGGCAGGAATTTTCATTTACAAACAGATAAACAGAGGCCAAAAATCTGGCTTGATTTACCAAATGTCCAAAGCAGGTGTGGAAATAGGAGCAATTCTCCAAATACCCTGTCCAGTTCATCTACTCTCTGTCTTGGAGCTGGCCCCTTTAATGAGTAGCCATGCAGATTTGCAGCCACTGATGCCAGCTATTTCCACACACAGAGTGCAATCAGCCTGCATCTGCCACAAGAGGTCAGAGAGTCAGGCGCCAGAGATGGATTTTAAATACAATTCTGAATAAAGCTTCTGGCCCCAAACCAGCTGTAGTTATGCTAAAGTTGCCTCAAGCCTCTGGATGTGAATGTAGCAACAATGTGCTGAGGAAAAGCCATCCTGTCCCTCCTCAGCATCGCTTCCTGCAGCTATTTAGTGCCGTCGGAAGGACACCAGGCATGATGGACTGAAGCTGGAAGCCTTTACAGCAAATTCTGTCTCCCAAATGCTTCTTCAGCTCGTTGCATCTCTGTGACCACAGAAGGTACATCGATCTAGCTGACAGACTAAGGTCCTATAGCTCAGTTTTATATAGATGAACTGTAATTTTAGTAATAGGATGTTTAAATAATATTGTGTCACTTTTACATTTCACCTCCCTTTCCCTTGAATGAAAGTGCCTGTCTCCTTTTGACAGGTGGACATTTTTTTTTTCTCTTCCTTTTCCCCACAAAGACTTTGCCTGAAGGACATCAGGAGTCATAATAATGGTTGATGCTTTTATGAGATCCTTACAGATTATGGCTAAATGGAATGGTACTGTAATGTGATTGCCTCCCCACTCTTACTCCTGCTTTGCCATGTAATGGCATGGCAGGGCTCTCTGCTGGGGTTAAAGCCAGTCAGACTGAAAATTGACCTGCCTTGGGGGCCATCAAGCAAATTTAAATGGCTGCTTCAAGATTCAGCCTGCCAGTGAGCCATTTCTCCAGCGGATTAGCAAAATGAATGAAATGTAGAGACAGTAGGGCAGTAGAAACCGTGCCATTAGGCCTACATGCTCTCTCTCTCCTTCTTTCTGATTTTACTCTAAACACTTATTCTAGATCCTTGTAATTTCTTTCTGTGTTCTGCCTCATCCATGAAATGGAAAGGGAGCTCAAAACAAAAGGAAGAGCCGTGACCTACCCTTGCCTGGGCTTTAGGTAGGATGAGGACAGGGAGGAGAGGAAGAGGATTTGCCCTTCATGAATTTTTCCTGAGGATAGAGGCCCTTCTAGAGAGAATTCAGAATATATAAACTTGTTTTCTGCTTGGAGTAACCCTCAAGGGTAATTCCTTCTGCAAGGCTAAAGCAGAGTGGTAGAAAGGAAAGACTGTTCCCCATTGCTCTCGTGATCAGGCTCCTCTCTGCTGTCACAGCCGCAGGGAACATCTGCTCCCTCTCTCCTGTCCTTACACTGTTCTGGAATGGGGGCTGTGCTCCCTTTGCTCTGTAACCTCCTGCTTGTCATGAGAAAGTCTCAACTGTGTGGTGACAGTCCGCGTAGGAACAGGTAGTCCGGCTCTACAAGCAGCCATTTGAGGTGAAGGCTCATTGTAGCAGATACTCATCAGTCCTCCTTTACTGGGAAAAATATTGGTGCCTGAGGAGGATTCACATCTACTCCCTTGTCATCCAGTGCCCTTCAATAGCTCCAGCTCCACTTAAATTCTTTGGCTTTTCAGGTTATGTGAATCGGATTTAACCGTGTTTAGATACTGCCCTGAATAGAAATGTTTTCACATCTCAGCCCCCAAGAACGCTGAGTTAGGAATAATGTGTTCTAAGCCTCTTTAGAGAAAGGCATTCATGAAATGTGACTTTGAATACCACAGTGACACCACTATTTTCCTTGGCAGCACAGCCGTGTCTTTTTTTCAGCTGTTTTCTCTAATATTTTGTTTAAAATTTTCCCTGATGCAGCTAAAGTTTAATTACTTCTTTCTCTATCATTGCTGACTAATGATAATAATTACTTCCTGTCCTCTGGTGCAACATTCTTCTCTCTATCTGCAGATAGTGATTGTGCCTCCCCTTGGTATTATTTCCTCTACTTTGAAATTGCCCACAAGCACAGTCCCATTTCTTGTCTAGCTCCTAAATAAAACCCAGAAATAAAGCAGTGAGAGTGGAATCTGGGTGGTGCCGGGGGACAGGCAGGTGGGATGATCCGGGAAACTGGCACTGGCAGAGAGTTTTGCTCTGCAGTAGGTCGCTTTGACAGCTTTTCAACAGCTTTCACAAAAGGATCTGATGGTCTCAGCTCAGGTACTAATGGTCTAAATTCTACATTACAGGTACTAGAAGTTATTACAGGTGGTTTTATAATAGAAGTTCAGGCCTGAGTGGCCACGGAGATTGACACACCATTTTTCCTCTAGAAAGCCTCTTTCCAGAGAAGGAAGGAAGGACACACTGGTTCCATTTTCAGAAGTGCAAAGCCAAGAGATGCAGTGAGTTGCCTGAGGTCATGGAGTCAGGAGGAAGAAATACATCTGATTCCCAAGTCCCAGACAGCATCCCTAAATTATGCTGTTTAAGTATTCTCAATTTCCTTCAGCATAATAAAACACTAATTATCTTCAGAAGTTCACGATGACGACTCCAAGGCTTAGAGAAGACTGTTCACGTGATTAAAGCTCCAAATGTGGTTTTAAGCATTTTACTGGCTTCAGGTCTTCTTTCTTTTTTTCAGGTAAATCTCCAGTCAAAACCGGTACCCACAGAGAAACCCAGCCAATGCGTTACACTTCTATCACTGAAAAAACTATACACTCTATTTTCCCCATTTCATTATTATCAAACAACCTTTTTCAAGTTTACAGGGTTTTTTCCTGCTTCAGGGAAAAAAAAAAAAAAATTACGGCTCCATGGGAAGAAAGAGACAAGATTTGTTATCTGCTAGTAGAGTTCATGGGATTTCTTGAAAATGTTTGTAACTAGGTCTTCATTTAGCTGGCAAGGCTGACTGCAAATAAAACTCCTCAAAGATTCTTTCAAACATAGTGTCTTATTTTCACAAAGGAGAAGCACCTGACATTTAAATGCCTCTCAAGCGGAGTTCTCCATTCTGGTGACTGCTATAGAAATAGCTCCATACCCTGTCTCCAGACAACAAAGCCATTTGGAAAAGAAGTGTGAAAACTGGCATCTTTTGGGAAAGGCAGAGGTTACCTCGTGGCTCAAAGCAGAGGCAGCATGGATCACTGAGTAAGGCAACGAACTGAGACTGCAGAGCTTCTGCGGAGTGACTTGCTGTGTTCACCTTTCTTCTGTTGTGTACTTAGATTAAAACCGCATTGAGGCATAGACTTTTCCTTAGTAAGTGTTTCTATATCACCTAATACAACATTGTTCCTCATCTTAACAGACACTTCTGCATGCACTAAAAATAAAATACAATAAAACAAATAAATAAAGGACAGTAAGCCATGGCTCTCCTAACTACTTTTTTTATCATTTTTCTGTCACTGTCAGCTCTTTGTACTGTGAACCTTGTCTGCAGGTAAATATCAGATAAAGACAGACCTTGTCCAAAACAGCTGAGTTACAAACTTGAGATGAAACAGGCAGAAAGAAAAAGGCAGAAAGGAAACAGATACAAACATGGTTGTTGTACTGGTTCTGGCTGGGATGGCAGCCCGTGTTTTGATTTGTGACCAAAACGGTGTTGGTATATACAGGGAGATGTATGATGTTGGTAATACAGCAGAGCTCGCACAGAGCCAAGGCCTTTTCTGCTCCTCACCCCACCCCACCAATGAGGAGGCTGGGGGGAACGAGGAGTTGGGAAGGGACACAGCCAGGACAGCTGACCCTGACTGATCCAATGGACATTCCAGACACTATGGCATCATGATCAGCAATAAAAGCTGGGGGAAATAAGAAGGAAGATGGGAACATTCACGGTTATGACATTTGTCTTCTCAAGTATCCATCGCATGTGATGAAGCCTTGCTTTCTAGAAAGTGGTTGGACATGTGTCGCTCCACGGGAAGTAATGAATGCTCTGCTTGTTTTGCTTTGCTTGAGCACAGCTCTGTTTCATTTATCAAAATGTCTGATTCCTTAAGTTTTCAGCTCTTGTACTTCACAGTCTCTCCCTTGTGTCCTGCTAGAGGGGAAGGAAGTGAGTGAGTAGATTGCTGGCTAGGGTCAGCTCACCACAGTGGTAAACACCAGACTCCAACCAGTTAACAACTGTCAAATGTTTTAAAGATCTTGTGGCAAATGATTGCCACCACCACTTAATGACCAGGCCAAGATGTTGCAGCTCCTGTGGATTTCTGCAAGGCTAAAAGCAGAAGACAGCAGGAATAGCAGGGCTAACCTTGTGATTTTGTACATCAACCATGAAGGGCAATCGGTTGGTGAACCAGAGTGCAGTTTTGTCTGCATAGGATGGGGTAAGGGAAAGAAACACAAAGAAAGAAAATCGGTTTCTGCTCAATGCACAAATCCAAGTTGTTTAATCACCTACCAGCAGGTAAGTTGCAGCTCGTTATTGCTGTGAGGATAGAGGTGGCTGCACAAATGAATGGGGTGAGACAGCAGTAGCTTACCCAGGCTAAAATTATGAAGTCACTGCCTTTGGGAAGAGAAAGCCTCTCTAGCAGGTGTCCTTGTCTGCATTGTGGATAAAAGAAAAAAAAAAGCCCAACAAATCCACCACCAACAAATATAAGGTGGAGGTTTTTGTTTGGTTATTTTTTGGAATTTTTTTTTTTTTGTGTGTGAACAATGGCAGTGCATTTCAGCCAAGGTTAACCGACCTCCATCTTTTGTATTATATAAAAATGACATGTATTTTGATTTTTCCATTTTTTGTCCTTTATCTCTGCTTTGGAAGTTTATCTCCCCTGCTTCTCTAAAGACAAACCAAAGGATCAACAACCTTAGAAGAGTGGAGACACTGACCTTGGAAATACTGAGATGGCTTGGCTAAGCACATAGGTGCAATGAGGCAGCACTAATTCTTGTCCAGGTGTCTGGGAGACAAAATACAATATAATTCAATAGAACGAAGCTGTGGGATGTGTGGTGGGGGGAGAAAGAAGAGCATTTTCACAACACTCTGTGCTTAGCTGAGTGGTGATGGGGACACTACCACTTCCACAGCACTCTGCTGTGCTTCTGTGTGTCTGTGCTTTCCTTCTGTGTGTCTGTTCTGTCAGCTGGCTCTAGTCCATGAGGGATGCTCAAGTGCAATTTTGCTTCACCTAGGTTTGGTGTTCATAATAATTTTGGAGGTAAGGGGTAGTTAAAAAAAAAAACACATAGACAAATTTCCTCCCAGGGAATCAGACCCACTGCTTTAAGCAGCCTTTTAATAAGCATTGTGGCTCTCCATGTTTCAGGCTGTATCATGTTATGCTGCTGTTGTTAGATCAATACAACATGGATGCTTGAACCACATGAGACTGTACCCATGTACAGCTCTTTTTAATTATGTCTCTATGAACCCCAGTGTAGGTGTCTATTCTGATTTAATAATGTCTTATTTAAATATGGTTTGAATCGGTTCCATGCTGATTTAACCTAAACCAAAATAAACCCTTTTCTAAGCCACAAAAGACTGCTCATTATTTTATAATTAACTTCACTAAAGACACCTTGTCTCAAATTAAAAATGATTAAGGTGGTTTGGAAAAAATCTTTACAACCAAGCAGTTAATGGAAAGCATATTGAACTGTAACGAGGGCTGGGCTGAAAGCATTCCAGTAAGTTTATATTTAACGTGTTTCTGAAATCTAAGACAGATCCAAAGCTAGCTGTTAAAATTTGTCTTTCACATGCTGCCTTCTACCCTATTGCTGTCTTCATGTGCACAAACCCAGTGTTTATGCTTGACTGTATAGGAGCTGTCTTTTCCCTATGCCTGCTTAGGATCCAGCAAAGGAGCAGATGCATTCTCATCTGTTACTGAAATTACAGTGGAAAGGCTCGTTACTCCAATTGCTCCCTCATCCATCCTCTTTCCTTTTTCTCCTCCTGGGCTTGATTGATATTCATCGGGCAAAATAACCCTGGAAATCTTTTTAGGAGTAAATTGCAAGCAATGCTGTAGTAGAAGTTCGTTTATCACTCTGTATATAGAGTACTCTGATTTTTAAAAATTACAGGTTTATGTCAACATTGCAAAAGTTTTGATCGCATGTATCCACAAAAATGAAACTCAGATTAATCTTCCATTGTTTGGAGATACTGAGGTAAATAAAAAAAAAAAAAGAAACTGTTTTCACTTTACATAGTCTGTGTTTACACAACAGTCTTGGGTTATATCCTTCACTCCTGTGGCACTTGATGGACAGTTCTGGATGGTTTCCCAAACTAAACTCAGAAAAGGGATGCCAAGGAATGGCACTTCACAGTCTACAGCTGGCAGGGAGGAGTTTCTGCATCATCTCTGCATGTTATTTACAAGAGGCTGGCATGGAGCCCCATCAGCCTGTGACCGCACTGGGTGGAGGTGGGGTGTTCAGCCATCCTTGTGTGAGGAAGGAGGCTGTTCTGATCCAGAGTAGGGGGCATTGGAGAGCTCAGATACTGGGCAAACTTGTTCACAAGGATCACCTCTAGGTTTCTAGTCCCCTTTATTTCCTTTAATGCTAGATATAGAGTGTGGAAAGCTCTGTGTGTATCTACGTCTTAGGCAAGGATTGATGCATTCCCCAGCTTGGTCTTTAGTTTGATAAGCATCTGTACTAAAACACTGGCCATGCCATGAGATGCACGGAGACTCACTGACACATCTGTTATAATAGTCTGAATGTGGGAGTCCTCATCTTTTGGTGGTGTTGTGTTCAGAGACAGACTCTTTCTTGGAGGTTTTCCTGGAAGATGCTTTCCTGACTTTAGATCATGACTGAGTATAAGCTGCAAGACAAAAGGGGCAAGTTGCTAGAGTTGCCACTGGAGCAGAATGAGCAAAGTGAAGCTTGTTGATGTTGAGTAAAAGAGGTGGAACACCTGGGGTGTTTGCAAACGAGCTTCTGGGAAAAAGTGTTGCAATTAGGACCTATTAAAAGGAGATGCTTCCAATTCATTGCACACAGTTAACATGGTTGTGGGTGTTGAATCCCTCCACCACTGTCTGTGTGCAATACATCCTCCCTTTAGAGGAACTTGAATTACTTCCCAAATGGTTTGTCCAATTTCAGGTGAAAATTGCGTTTCAGACAACAGCACAGCAGTATCTCTGGGACGAGAGTTGTTCTCTTCTGTGTAGAAAATTAATGGCTTGTTTTGTTCAAACACTGTCTGTCTTGTCCCCATGATGATAATTTATTTTGAATTATATTTAATGGTAGAAAGCTGCAGCAGCTGAAGCCAGAATCAAGGTGAACCATCTTCCCATTTAGAAAATGGAACAGCTGTCTTTCAATTGAGATACAAAATGAGAGGCCCTGACCAGTTGTGGTTGTTTGAAGACTGGCTTGCAGAGCTACCTAGAAAACAATGGTCTGTTTCTTGTCTTTGGCCTGAAATTCCTGTTGCAGTTACAAACTGAGAAAGCTCTTTTCTTCTTTTCCAGAGATTGTGTATACTGTTGGTAGCCTTGTTAAAACAGCTGCTGTGTGCTGCAAAGACAACAGCATTTTGATGGTGGATGGAGACGAACCCAGAATGAGATATAGAAACACCATGTAGACAGGAAGGGACTCGATGTCATTGTTTTACCATATATGTCAGAAATGTGAAACATTAAACCAGCAATGCAGTACCAAAATCTTCCAGCTGAAGAAATACGCAGACATGGGAATTGATTAAGGAAAAAGATAAATCTTCAGGAGAGATCACTTTTTCTAGTTACAGAGGAAAACTAGGTTTTCTAGCTTTGGAGATCCCATGCACGCTGTTACCCAGATCATTTGGAAAGCTGAGGAAGGCAGAAATTGTTATATGGACTTCTGAAGCATCCGATCTTCAAAACAATGCCTATCAAAATCAGATTTGCAGAACTCCTCCTTTTTAGCTATTTTAAGAATTGGGTGGATTTCCAGGGAAATTGGAACTCTCCATGAGCTGAACACTACAGAACATATATGCTAAGCACCTATGAAAACTGGCCCAAAAGACAAATTATGTATTTTTAAAATACTGTAATACTGGGGGAGACAAATAACTTGGCAAATAAAGAGCTCAAGGCATTTTGATTCTCCTTGTGCACAAGGCTATCCATTCCTCCCTGAGGAAAGGGAGGGAGGGACTAAACGTGAACTCAACCGTCTCTGAGGTACTTGAGATAATTGTGGTACAACTGGTTTGATTTGGAAATGGAATTAGAGTGTTCTTTTTTGCTCTTCTAATTAATCAGGGTTGAATGTCTGTATTTTCAGCTCCTTCAATTAGTTCTCTACAGATCGACCCCCACCCAATCTATTAAATACCAAGATTTGTCTTTGGAGTGAAAGAGCTCTACAGATCTAAAGCTCTCAGCTAAATTACTTCTCTCAGAAGTTACATTTCAGGAGTTGAGGAAAGCAAAACACAAAACTTGCCAGAGTTTGATAATTGCAGTCCAGCCGTTCCCTTCCTCCCTTCAAACCGAACCATGCAAGGAGTCAAGCAAGTCATACACTGTCTGCGGTGTTTCTGGTTGACATTCAAGTTCTCTTTTTTGTTGGCAACAAGGAAGACCAAAGGGAGTTTACAGCAGAATTTTAAATACCCAAAGCCTAAGGAGTGTAAAATTATAAATAAAACCAACAGCAAATCTAAACAAAAAGGGCTCTAAGCCCTTCTCCCAGCTGTTCAAGCAGTAAGATATGGACTTCTGAGACAGTGTAAACTAAGACCAAGTGCAATCCAGAAAAGTTTGAAAGAACTCTATAGAAAGAAACTTTTTTTTTAAAGCAGCAAGAAAAGCAGGTACTGAAGATAGAGTACTTGGTAAGATGGTGAGCAGTGAAACAAGCTCAGTCCAGTCAGAGCTATGGGCACACAGCTGGATGTGAGGATAGTTGTGTCTCCACTTGCCCCTGTGCAGCAGCAATTTCTACTCCATGCAGTCCGGTTCTCGGTGGCCAGATTCCTCATATACAGCTCACAAAGTGTAGTAGGTTGACCCACTCGTGCTTTTTAGTGGCAATATTATTCTTGAAGTCTGTCCTTTCTTCCTCCTTTTCTCTTCATGAAAAATTTTGTGTCATTTAAGTGAAGAATTTGAAAACTATTATACATCTGACAAACCAGCTATGAAGCCTGGGCTAGGAAAACCAGTTGTTCAAGTTATTAATGCTCATTTTGACCAGCTTTTTCTGATCCAGGACTATTGTCTAAAGTACCCAGGAGCATTTATCCTTTTATGTATATCCTAAGTACTGGCAGTAAGAGGAGATATTTATAGGAGTGGAAGAGTCTTTCCAGTCTCTAGGCAATATTTCAGAGTGGAGACCTTGGAACAGAAGTTTGTGAACTTTCTGACTCACAGCCCTTGCTTTCAGCTTCAGGACATCACTTTCTAGTGTATTTTGAAACTCGTGATTCAAGTTGTGAAGTTGTTTCATTAGAACTTCCTCTTATGCTTTCAGAAGGCCTCTGGTAACTTATAGAGACTTGAAGACAAAAGGATTTATTCTAATTAAACCTGAGAGTTAAGAGAGAACAAGGTTTGACCAGTGAGAGAGTGTTGGAGACTCTACTTTTTAACATGACCTGATTGCCAAAATCCACGTTCCCTATGCATCATAATGCTGCATTTTCCTGAGGACGTCGTGACAACAAGCTGTTCTAGCACTGGCATCCCAGGCAAATTGCAAGGCTTGTAAAGGACTGAGGAAGATTTCTGCTTGTCACTGCACATATGATAATGCTTCCCTTTCAATGAAACTCAAAGTGAGTACACTCAGACGAGTCTGTATCACATCCTTTCCCCTTGGCTAAGCAGAAAAATTCAATAGCCCATATGCATGAAACTGCTGTTGAAAGTGAGTGACACGGCTCTGAGAAACTTGGTGCTGGTCGTGTTTGGAGTCAGGGAGTTGTGATATGGGTTGTTGAAAGGCATGAGAGAAGAGAGAAAGTAAAATGGAAACATCTTTTTCTTTTACCATCCTTGGAAACTATTCTGTGGTGGAAAAATGAACAAACTGCCCAACACAAACAGTTATGTCTTATCAGAGACACTTCTCAGTTATCATTTACTCGAGCCTTCTGGCTGCTTTGAGGAGTAGTTTGTTGTTTTCTAAGTTCAGTTACCATGGAAGAGTCTATAAACTTGAAAGCTTCCTGGGATTTTTATTTTAGCGTGTTTATTTTCCAAGGAGGTGTTCTTCGTGATCAGCAGGAAATGTATTGCACAAACAGCTTTTCATTAAGGATGCTTGACCACAGCCCTGAGCCACAATGGGTGTTCAAAGAATTGAATGGAATGAGTTTCCCACCACATTTGTAAGCTGCGAGGGAGGCATACGTCGGCTTTCACACTGAAGTCTCTGATTAAAGCAAACTACGCAAAGGTGAAACGCAGCCTCCTTTTGTGGAGAGCAATTCCAGGCACTACTGGGTAAATTGCTGGGTTTGTGCTTACTGTAAAGGACAGGGATGGCAAGAGAAGGGACACACAAGCACTGCGGCAGAAACTAAGAAGCTTCTTGAAGGTTAGCAGTAAATAAAGAAATGTTCCAAATGTCAGATATATTTGTGACACTCCTGTTGGTCATCAGGAGCCTTAATCAAGGTGGTGGTATCTGATGTGTTCCTGCCCCTCTTTGCCATGCTTAGTGAGCAGAAGTGAGGTGAAGGGAATTGATAGACCACGGCTGAGAGTAGAGCAAACTTGCAAAAATCCAGCAGGATGTAGTCATAAGGGTGATCTTTCCAAGGGTCTAAGGTTTTCATGTCCAGGTCAGAAAATGTTCTGGGAATAAAAAGGGCCTTTGCTATCACATCTGATTTATCTAACAGGTCTTAGTCAGCCATAGACACAGCTTAAATATTCTTCTCTGATGTTTCAGGAACTGCTCTACCCCTCTCAGTGAGGTGAGAAATGTGTTCAGTGAATGCCCTGACGCTCTTTCCAGGAGAAATCTCTACCTTTTCTAACTTCAAATCAGAGGAAGTTGATGGAACATGCAGGCATAATTGTGATAGGACAAGGGAGGAAAGACAGAGGGAGACATATGGGACCTTTGAAAATTTCCTTATTTTAAATCAGTAATTTCATGGCCCTTACCCCACCATCCCGCCTCAGAAGAGAAAAGCATTTCTGCCAGGATGGTGAAGCAGAGTGCCAGGATAAGTTGATGGTTAGATAGGCATCAGTCTGGGGAAAGTACCAGGCTTCCAATAGAAGGATAATAATAAGTGAGAGAAGGATAGGAAAATATGCATATTTTGATTCCCTGGTCTTCATCATCTTCTGAAGGAACACTTATTAATAGGTGAAATCTCTGTGACCTACAGTGCAGGCAGAGGGTATGACCCTCACCCAGAACTTTGCCTCTCCTTACATCCAGTGGGAATTAACTGGCACTGAGGTCAATGTCTGAGCTTAGTTTTGATCATGTTGATTGTTGCTCCCTGTCCTAGAGACTTGCAGCATTATTGCTACTTAGATAATTGCCAGTAAGGCAGTGAAAAAGGGTTTATGGTGAAACTAAATGACTCACAAAGTTGACATGAGTAAAAAGTGCTTCTATAATGCCATTTTTACATCAGTTTCACAGGCCTTGCACACTCCCTTCTCCTGAGAGGCACCAGGGAACTCAGCTGCACATTGAGAAACAATTTCTTCAATGACATTACATTTTCCTTTGCAGAATCCACAGTAAGAAACAAGACTGGTGCTAACTGGCAGATTAGTTTTGCTGCCCTACTACTGCATTTTCACACACATAATCATCACCTTTGTAAATAAGATCTGTGTGATTCTGTTCCTTTGGGCAGCTGCTCAAGAAGGGGTTTTCCCCTCAAAAAATGCCCCACTGACTTCTCTGCTTTTCTGATTAGTGAGTGGAATGGTTTTCTTTTGAGACTGACATGGTGAACTTGAAGAAGGTTTATGAGCACCAGACAAAGGCAGAAACTATGATGAAGGAATAGAGGTGAGGAGAAAATAATAATTTGAATTATTGCCTTAAGAATGGTCAGAGAACGGCTTCCAAGTCTCCTCTCAAAGTATTGAGGCAGCTCATGGTCCTAACCACATGAGAAAATTCCTGCCCCACAGGGCTAACTAGATGCATATGTGTGTGGAAGATTTGATGTGCCAGATTTGGTGCATTTTCCATGTTCTTTTCCCTGAGGAGCTCTATCTTGCTAACATTATAAACAAGCAGACACTACATGTACACGAAGCAGGGAAGAAACAAAAACAGGATGTTAAAAAGAATCATGTTGTAATGAGACTTTTCTGCTTTACAGTGGTATTAAGGGTGTTGTCCTGACCTTGACTTTTAAGCGGGACTGAAGGGTTTTATTTTGAATTGGTGAATATTGTTTCTAATGGTGATGTGATATTTTTGTTCTTTGAAATTTCATACTTGCTGTATCTGAGAGTAGCTCATGTGAATGGGATGAATATCCCTTACTCTTAGAAAATTCTAAAATAGATTTTACCTGTTCTGACCAATAACTACCAGACAGATAAAAGATATTTGCTTTATCTCTTCCTCTACCATCTTCCCTCAAAAAACTCGTAAACAAAAATTAAGTCTGTGTGAAGAAAGCAGTTAATCTCTGGTGGGATTAGAAAAAGAGTAAGCAATTCCATTTACTGCTTTTCTATATTTCAGAAAATTTTTAAGCATGAAATGTTGTCATTTTACCCACGGCACCTTCTCAGATTTCACTTTCTCATAAATGAGACCAGATATGGGAAAGAATACTCCCAACTACAGCCTTCATTTCCCCAAATTTCAGGTGGACTCTGCGTAGGAAGCTTTCACTGTGCCATGTTCACACACAGGCAGGTGGGAACAAGTTCTGGCAGACTTTCAAACAGCTTGGGCTGAAGCGCTCTCTGGGATGGAGGCTGTGAGTTGTGTTGGTGGCAAAAACTTAGCAAAGATGGTTACCTTGGGTACAAAGCTGAGCTAACACACTTTGTGGGCTGGATTTCTATCACATATGATTCTTCTTTCTGCTCTCACACAGGGTAATTGTCCCTACCTAAACAGAAAAAGAAGAGGTCCCCTGATGTGTTCCCTACTAGTATGGGTCACAGCACCTTATTTTCTTCGCAGAAGAGAAATGTGTTCTTCAAGGGAGACTTGAAGGTTGCGAGGCATCTCCTCTGTTGATCATTTCCAAAGCTTGTCTGACATTGGAAGGGCCTGTATATCCAAGCAGGGCTACATACACTGGAAAACACAGACTCTCTGGGCTGTGGTAAGAGGGGCAAGTAGCAATGAGCTTGCCTCAAGTGTGTCATTCTGGAAGACGTCTTTGTCATGTGCTATGAAGAAGTCACCGGGCATCACTGGAACGGCGTCCCTCTGGCATAGGCACTTGCTGAAGAATTTTTTCAGGTATATTAATTGATTTGATTTAATTTGATTTAATTTGATTTAATTTATAACCTGCAAAGATGCCTTGTGTCTTCCTTGGGTGGTAGAGTCTTTTGTTTCTGGTACCATTGCTTCCTGAATCTCTGAGCAATGCTGGCTTTCTCCTTTAAGGAAAGGGAATAGGGAAAACACTCCCTTTCAGTTCCCGGGCCAACAGCCTTAATGAGAGAGTATTTTCAGCTCAGGATCACATCTCATTCTGTTATTTTATTACCCTTTGTGACTTCTTTGCACTCTTTTACAGGTAGGGGTCACCAGCATTTCCAGGCTTTGTTCTGTTCCTCCTCAAAATTATCCCCGCTGTAACTCTTACATAAGCCTGTCACTCCAAACTCCCATTCCCCCACCCTGGTTACTGCTTCTGCCTCCTTTTCTATAGGTCTTGCCATACTCAGAGGCTCATCAAGCACATTTCCAAACTTCCACCCACCTCATGAGCTGCATGCCAGGGATTCTACAGTTCATTTATCTTCATTGCCTGGCTTTGATATTGCCTGCAATCAGGTGTGCTCTCTGGGAAAAAAAATGAGAAGAGGAGCAGGCTGGGGCTTTGTGGAAAATCTTGTTTGCTCTTGCTGTTTCAGGTATTTGGCAGCACCTTTTTTTCTAACCTGAGCATTGGTGGCAAGAGCAGAACACCTTTGTGCAGTCAACTGTTTTGCCTGTGCCTTGACTCAAACCTGGTTTAATGCAAGTTTGTGGGACTCTTGGGCTTTGATTTAACTGGTAGTGTACACTCTCTGTGCCACACATGAGGAGACAGAGCTGTCAACTCCTTTTTACTTCTAGGAACTGAAGTGCAATCCAGCAACACTAAGATCACCATTCTCTTTTCCTGGAATTGAAGTAACATCCCTCCCATGCAGCAGAAGCCACTTCTCATCTCTCCTAGAGCCAGGATATGGAGTGATGAAATCACAGGCACTGCTGTATTGAATTGGCACGTTACATGGGAATCCGTGGGATTCACACCACCATATCAAACAACAAAGTTTTTGATCAAGACCTGAATTTCATGGCGAAGCACTGTGGACTGCTTTGCTCAGTCTGTACCTTGCACACTCTTGATCAAGGCCACCTTGCCAGGAACAGCGCTCCAGCCAGGCAGGCTGGCAGGACTGGCACTGCAGCAGCTGGATTTCAGATCTCATTCTTATGCAGCCTATGTACAGCAGCTGCTTTCATCCTTGTCCTTAACTTCTGTTTGCTCAATGAAAGTAGCACGTAGGCAAATAACATTTTGCATTTTAAAAGAGTTTTAATTTGTATCTGTTTTCAAAGTACACACCAAGGCTAATGAATAGTCACTCCATTCTCTAGGATACACAGGAACAACTGACTAAAATTAGCATTAATTAGCTGAATTACTGTACCATCAAGAAGCTTCAACTGAGCTTGGGGTCTTGCTGCAATAGGTTTAGGATGAGCAAGTTGCCTGAAGCTGGTACAGGCTGGTGTAGTTGCCATTATCACTTTGGGGAGAGGTGATCAAAGAGTGACTACCTTCTTGAGGTGCCACAGCTAAAGTTGCAGACCCAGTGGAGATCCACAGTGAGCAGTGGATCCTCATTGTTCTTGAGTTCACTTTACTTCCTATTTGAATGTTGCTACAATTCCATGCCTCACTTATTAATTTGATTTTACTCATTACACTGCTCCCACTTAGAGCATGATCCCATGAATTCTTGCAAAACCTGACTGGAGGAGCTGGAATGACACACTGGAGAAGGGAAGGACTGGAAGTAATTGAGAGCCAGTGGGAACCTCTTTATCAGGAGACGTGTTCAAATACTATCCCTTTCTTAAGAAGAGCAACCTATTCTGCCAAGGGCAAAGGAGGTTTGGTTCAGCTTGATAACGCAAGGGATAGGCTGGAGAAAAGGGATGGACAATCTTGCTTTAGGGCACCCTCATCCCTGAAAGAAGAAGGTATTTCAAATCTCTTGTATTTTGCCCTCCAACATTATGGCAGTACCTGATAAGGTCCTACATGAGGGGCACGTCCAACATGATGGCAGGAAGTCTAGAAAATGGGTACTTGAAACCCTATCTCTGTTCCAGACAGTCTGTAACACTCCTCTGTGAAGAGGAATTACCATGAGAAATTTGCGATAGGCAGCACAACAATTTTGGTAAAAGCTTCTCACTCTCCACAGGGTTCCCTTTCTGTTCCTATTGGCATCACATACATGTTGACAAACATTTAATGTGACTTGAGCATGAACGAAATGCATCAGAATTGCAGTTCTGAAATTGTGCCCTGATCGCCTTGACCCGAAGTTCACTGAGACTATTCTTCATGTAGGCTTGTTTTTCAAACCTGTTACAGAAAACAGGGGAAAAAAGACCCCACCTAATATTCCCTCTGCATTATCTGCTATGCCTTTTACTCAGGGACAGTTTCTCCTAGATTAGATGGTTGCTTTCATGCCTTGGCACCAGTCTACTTAAAATTTGATGGATAAAACCAGCTAATTTCACTCAGGCCCTCTCACTATTGATGGATGTTTATTAAAATGGCATCAAAATCAGGCTGGGATTATGCTGCAGAAGCTACATTGCCTTTTTGGCTTAGTTTGATGATGCATGAATATTGAATTTGAATTTGCTTATTTCCAACTTCCTTGTACTTCCTGTGCTTCCCAAAATGAAGCAATGGTATCTTTGACCTGAGACAGATCCATTGGTGACCTTGCAAAATCAGATTAAAGAGTAAGAGAACCAGAGTTTCAAAAGCAGGTGCAAAGCTACAATTACAAAACCTGCAGAAGATGACAACTGCTAAAACACACGGAAAACTACTGATTTTTGGAAGGTGGAAGTTTAAACCAGTTTAAATTAGTGGCTGTTTTAAGAAATTCCACTCTTTACCAGCCTCCAACGCTGTCTCCAGCAGGTTCATTGCTGTCTATATTGACATCCCTGGAGATTAATCCGTTCTGAAATGTTTCTCCACACCACATTATAGGCAAATGCCAGGATCCTCTGTCCGTGCTGGGACATCAGCCAACTGTGTGCCCCTGACAGCAGGACACTGACCCTGAACCAATGCATCCAGCCTTCACCAAGTTTCTGGCCTCTCAGCAAAGCAGAATAAACTTATATTGCCATTTCACAGCTTCTGCAGTGGAACTGATTCATCTTTTCCATGCATCTGCCCACAACATACCACACAGTCAACTTCTGACATCTTAAGGGCATCTCAGTGTCCCACACTTTTAGAGCAACAACACAGTAAATTTAATCTCTCCTCCACCCTGTCTGGAAGAATTAGGAGAGAGGAGGCGTATCCAGCCCACTTCACATCTCCTAGGCCATGAGGGGGTTCTCAAGGTTTTCTTTTGAAAGAACAGTGCTCACAGTCTTACTCCCCACCTTCATTGCAATGAATACTGTGTTTCAAGCATTTACACGTTTCCCTCAAGTAAGGAGACTAATTTCTCCTTAAATCCCCTATAAAAGGCCAAGAAATCCCTACAAAATCCATGCCAAGGGATAACCTCTTTTCCCCCTTTGCCCTGTGTTTGTTCAGCAATGTTTCTGGGGAAGGTTTGGCAGATGGGCCTTTGATGTGCCGGCTCTGACAGCCCAGCCAGCCCAGCACTGCTCAGATCCTCAGCAATCCCTCCCACGCATGGCACAGGCTGTGCCAGCTGCTGCAGCCTGGCCTGTGAGACACAGAAACACATCAGTTAACTGAGATTAATAAAATATGAGTAGATGGAGAGGGGGTAGATATTAGTCCTCCAAGTGGGATAAACCTGCGGGGCTGCTTTAGACTCAGGTTTTGTTTCTTTGGTCGCTTCCATACTCTGGAGGGAGGATTTTTTTAGGGAAAGGGCTGTTTTGGATGTGTTAAAGGTGTAAGTGGTAGAAGCATTAAGAAGAAGCAGTGAGAAGAAGCAGTAGAAAGGAAGGGAGGATGCAGACACTTCCTTCTCCTTTGGAGATGTTGTTGCTGCTGTCTTGCATTCCCTGTAGGGATTCAGGGAAATGTTGGTGGTTCCTTACTTGTTTTCTGGAAGCAGACAGGAATTTATATGGTGGAACACTTGGTATTTAATTTAATCCATGCTCCATTATACTTGAAATGGGCTGTCTGAATATTTCCTGCATTAGAAAGTATTATTATGTCAGTCAGCAGAAGAGAAAAAAAAGCTCCGATAGCACGGATAGCCTCTAGCAAATAACATTGCTTTGCTAAGTGTAGGAAGAGGTGTCCTCTTTTTTTCCTTAGGTGAACACTTCTTTTTTGGAAAGATGAAACACCTGACTTCTAAGCTAGCAGAAATGTCCAGCTACAGATCAGAACATTATGATACTTCTGTTGACTAAGAGACCTTGTGGTCTGCTAGAACGTGCTGCCTTTCTCTGTGGCCTGAGGTCAGCTAATTCGTAATCATGAGACTTGCTCAGGGCGTGCAATTTCCTATTATATTGAAAAAAATGTAAGCAAGTGGATGGTATTCAGGGAGTCAGAGTGTAACATTAGTTTCATAACCACAGAAAACACACCTTTGTGGATTCATACTCTTCTGAGATTGACTTTGAGCAGGAAATTAAGAGAATGGAAGAACTCTTAGCTTGCTGATCAACCTTTTTCCAAGACAAGACAGTGTGTTCCTGTTTTTAAATATTTCCGTATAAAAGGGAGGAAAAAGTTCATCTCTTCTACTGGGATAGTCTTAATCTTTTCAACAGATCTCAGGCACATTTATAATCTTTAAGAATGTCACACTTAGGTTATAAAGTTAATTTATTTTTGTTCCCTAATTACGTATGAGATGTGCTCAGTTTACAAGTTAAAACCTGGGGTGGTTTTTTTTCGGGTTTTTTTTGTTGCTTTTAATTTTTTTTACTATGCTGGCTTTGCAAACTCTTCCTGGAACTAGACAATAAAAATATTTTCTGCTTCCAATGCTACTTCTAGCTATATCAGTTATCTGGGGTGTGAGAGGAAGGTTCATGAGAGGAAGGTTATATCACTGGCAATATGGGAAGCAGGATAAACTCCTGTTTACCTCTGTTCAGTTTCAGTGCAAACTACATCATAAGACAGATCCTATGAAGGTTGAAACCACTATAATTTATGCCAGCTGCCCAGAGACACTTGCTGTTATCATGTTATACTAACAAACATTAAAGTCCTGAAATACAGAACAGAATAACTCTGTCATTCGGAGAGACCTTACTTTGCTGCAGCTGAGCATCTGGCCCTGTGAGCTGATTTCATGTTTCCAGTTGGAGTCATTATCTCTTTGGCTGTGGGAACACACATCCCATGCTTACGCCCGAATCCAGAATGTTGGACTCAGTGGTAATATATATAAACCCTGAGAACTATTGAACATCTTTGTGCTTCATAAATATTCTGATAGACCTGAGCAAGCTCCCAAAGTCCTGGCCTAGTATTCGCTGCGATTTAATTTATGGCATTTATTTCTCCCACTATTTCCAGCAGCTTAGCTGAGGAATCTGGAGGAAGCACCGCCAGGATCTATGAATTTTCAGAAACTCACATCTGGGGATGGACACGCCAGATTAACATTAATAGATAGCATGGAACACCGGTTGACTGGTGAGTGTGACAAAGCCAACTATTTTTTTCACCTTTCTAAAAGCTGGCTTCAGTCAGTATGGTCAGTCTGCCAGGTGTGATGAGAAAAAAATAAATCTAATTGGAATTGAGGCTTTGTTCTCACATCTGCGGACATACAAAATACCTATTTCTCTGTCAATGCTGATTTTGTCAGCAGATCTGGGTCACGAATGAAAGGGTCACAGGGTTCCTTTCAGGAGCTGAGCCATTGTTTGCCATCTAAAGAAAGTTGGTAAATCCTTTACAAAGAAAATATTGTAATTAAGTGTGTTTTATTTGCTCCACCTGAAATTCATAGTCCAGACTGGTCTGGGGAAATCCAAATAGTCTGTTTGAAGTTTAGAACTTTAGGAGAGACAGGGGACATCATGTACACAGTGGTATTTTCACAAAGGTCCTCCCTTTATATTTGAAAAAATGAGTTTACTGCTTTGCTTGCGTTTATGGCTGCTTGATGGCTGCTTTACAAACTGAATTGATGTGCCTGCAGAAAGTTTATGACAGAGTGGCCAGTGCATGGCTCCTGCATTGCTACTCCATCCCAGGCATGGTGCTTTTATTTTAAATAAATGTATGTCTATTTAAACGAATGACTTCCAAACACATGTGGCCAGATGCACTGTTTTTGGATGGGATAGACTTAATTTTCTTCATAGTATCTGGGATGGGCTATGTTTTAGATTCGTGTCCAAAATATTGCTGATCACACAGGGATATTTTTGTTACTGCTGAGCGAAACCAAAGACTTTCCTGCTCCTCACCCCACCCCACCACACAGGAGGCTGGGAGTGCACAAGGATCTGGGAGGGGCCACAGCTGGGACAGCTGACCCTGACTGACCTAAGGGACATCCCACACCATATGGTGTCATGCTCAGCATACAAACCTGTGACCAAATGTCCTTAATTTTGCCCATGACTCATTTGCTTTGGCAGCATCTGGAGCAGCAGACTGGTCCTATGGACACTTGAAGTGATTGATCTGAATTACAGAAGAGGCGTGACAGGGGGGTAGAAAGAGTCAAGCCCTGCACCTCTCTTGATTTACAGCTGTGAAGCCAGTGCCCTCTGCAGCAGAAAGTGGAGAGATGAAGATCTACAAGCACCTTGTTATGACCCAGGAGTGAGGAGAGATGGATCACATTTTATTATAGCTGGCAGAGGTACAGAAAAAGTCTCCTCCCTCTCATCCTGCCTTACTTTGCCTTTTGACTGCAGTGATGAACTGGAGAATGCAAATGATGAGGTCTGGTGGGCTTACCCCCGAGGGAGCAGATTCTGCATGATGTAGGTGCCCCATTTTAAAAAAAATTGCAGTGCATGACATAAAGAGAAATAATAACCTATATGAAGACAAAACCGAGCATGTTGTGAATGTTGTCACAGCAATCTCCATCTTCCTCATACCTGGGGAATTAGTGTCTGACCTGTCCTGGCTTCTGTGACAGCAGAGCGGATCAGTTTTATCTTAGGGCAATATTTTGCAGCAAAGATTGAGATTTCTGCATCTTTTTTTTTTTTTTTTCCCCAATCTTCCATCTAATGCATTTAGGGGTTTTGAGACTCAAAGGCTGCCATTTCTGAGGAAAGGAATTTACCTCCTTTCATATGCAGATAAGTGGTTTTATTACTAGAAGAAAAACCTCATGAAATGTGAAGCTTACAGTTCAGCTTTTTTTGATTTTATTATTACATCTATCAATCTATCAATATTTGTATGAAATCTGTAAAACCTCAGAAATGCTGCAACTTTGATCACAGTTACAAGCTAGATTGCAACTGCTCCACTCACAGCTCATCAAGGAACTGAGTGCTGCAGGAATGGCTCAGAAGTGACCAGCAAGAGCTGAAACAGGGAAATCATCTCCTGGCATAAAATCCTAATTGTACTATTACTAAGGTAGTGGCCTGTCCAAACAGGGAAGGGTGGCTAAGGAGTGTCATGAAAGTAAAAAAAAAAAATGCAGTCTTCATTTGCAAATTCCTGCAGAAGATGGACAGAAGCCTGTGTATGATGGCAACTGGTAGAAAGAAAACACTGTATGCACGTGCATGGACTGTGTATGCATGCAAGTGTAGGGGCTCAGATGGAACCATAGATGGAACCATGGAATATCCTAAGTTAGAAGGGTCCTACGGGGGCCATCAAACACAACCATTCTCCTGGCTCTGCACAGGACAACCCCAAAAATCACACCATGTGTCTGAGAGCACAGAAACTTCTCAAACTCTGTCGGGCAGCTGGTGTGGAGGATCCTTGTGCTTGTTGCCTTCGGGAAGAGACCTTGTCACAGGTCTCCTGTGAGTCTGGATCTATTATACAAGTGACATACCATCCTTATGGAGGGGACTGTGCAAAAAGAACCTCCTCTCATTAACCACAGTAGTGGCAGTGTCTGGTGCAATGAGCTTTATAAAATCTGCGCAGTTAATTCTCTCATGAGACTGAAACCAGTTAGCGTCATTTTAGGGAGAGAAAAGAGTAAAGCCAGGAGGAAATGCATTTACTTGGTTTCAATGGGGTAGTTTTTCAATCACTTATATCTCATCAGGCTGTAAAGGAGAAAAACAATAGTATTAAGGCACTATATGGATCTGCTGTATTAAATTGACCCAAATTCTATATCTTTATAAAGCTGCAACAAATGGGAGCTCCAACAAGGAATACATTCCTTCATGTCTGCAGCACTTCTCTTTTTTTCTTTTTTTTTTTTCCTTGTATCTGTAAGTGTGGGTCATTCAACAGCCAGTGAGGTAGTTATTATTAACACAGAGGAGAGCTGGAGTAGTTTACTGAAAATCCTGTCTTACAGCAAATGCAAAGCAAAGGTTTAGGTGAATCAATTTGCTGTTATTATGGTGTCCTTATATAGTCTCCAGCAGAAAGCTCTGTTGAATTTACAGCTACATTTTGTATCACTTTGAAGTATTAACTACTTAATTTTACTGGTTCTGCTACCCATGATAAACCAGATGTTTTATCACGGGCAGCGGTGTGGATTCTTACAGGTACTTATGCGCCAGCTCCTATTCATTTCCGCAGGAGCTGGGTTTATCTGCTCAGCTGTATCCAGAAAATGTATATGCAGCACTTTGAGCTCAAACTGCTGCCAAGTTTTTGTTCATTTTAACCTGCGTCTTGCATGAGGGGATGTTTTACCTTTAAAAGATTTACATCTTCAAATCCTGGGTTATTAAAAAACCAAAATAAATCGTTCATTGCTTCCCTCACTTTTTAAAGTTTTCTCTAAATAACAAGAGCCAAAGGTAGAACTACCTTCACAGAATCATCATAATGCTTTTTTCCTCTGACTTCCATGAAACGTTAAACCAGCTGAGGACCTAAATATCTATAAACATGGCCTGAGACAAAATTCCCAAAGATTGCATTCTAGATTGGCCCCACACCTTGGGTCTTGCTTTTAGTATGATTCTTGCTAATGGACATTATTAACTAGAAATTAAAGTTTTATTTAACTTAAAACATTGGTATTGAACTCTTTTCAATGTTTGCCTTTCAGTAAAGAACTTTCATTTGAAAAGTGACAACAATACTGTAAATTAAACTTTCCATATTTTCATTTTTTGAAATATTTTTTGCATAAAAACTTCCTGTTGTATTCAAAATAGTCCTGTACTGGCCTTTCAACCAAGTTTTAGTAGATTTATTTTAAAATATTATACAAGATATCAACAATGGTCCCTTAGCTCAAGTTCTAAAAAAGAACTGTGAGAACTCATTGGCTAGGGGAAAGGGGATTTTTTTTTTTGACATGTCTTATGGTAAATGCATATAAATTTGGGGCTGGGGTACAGAGTAGATGGCAAAACCTTCTCCTGCTTGCTTTGCCCAGAATGAATATTCCCATAGACTCTGCACAGACAGGAGGAAAAAGACAGTACGTCAAAAGGAGAAAGAACTTGTGGGACTTAGGAGATTTGTAACAGACAATGCTCATGTGATTTATAACCCTTCTGAACTTCCAGTGCTTCTGGTTTCCAGGTCAGATCCTGCTTCAAAACTGGCTGTGCTTTGCAGGAGAATTTGGAACAGATGGAACTGATGAATTCAGGGGCCAGAACTAGATGATCTTGAATGCCCCTTCCAACCAAAGCCATTCTATGAATTCTAAATGTCTCTTTACACCTAAATAACTCTTGAGATTCTACAGTTTTGTATCAAAGGCAGTGAGGAAGTCTTTTTCCAGGAGGAAATGTGTGTGAAACTTACAGTGTACTTGTGAGACATAGAAAGTTGGAGGAAAGAAAAATGCTGCTTTAAAATCAACTTTTCTCCCATCTCATGGGTCCAAAAGCACTGGCAGTTTTGATTTTGGGGCTTAAATTATATTGCAGTGGCTGTTGGAAACTGCAGACTGAAATGTCAGTGTTTCTGGAATATAACAATACAGCGCCAGTAAATATCTCCGGATTTAGCTCTCACGTATTCTTTTTTTTTTACTTAGTATTCCATCAATAACTTTGTTGTACATGCTTTCACACAGATAGTTCATTTCTTTCAAGGTGGTTTAACTGCCTAGCAACCTTAGAAAAATAAATTTTGGTGTTCTGTAATAATGGCTGAAAAGAGTGGAACTTACATTAATGCAACTGCGATGTTTTGAGAGGTAGTGACTGAAATGCTCTGGCCCTTTTTCTCTGGTCAGAATTAATTCTAAGAGGAAAAATGTTTTTAAGGACTTAATGAAGCTGATTGGTAAAGAATCAAGTAAAATATGGCTATTAAGTAAATCATCCTACTTAAATGGTGACTTTCAAAGATGTCAATGAAAGATGGGCGTCCACACAATTTTTGTGCCTTTGAAAATGCTTTTTTCCTCCCAGGAGAAACAGTAAATTGAAGCCTCCTGGAAAAGAACAAAGCCAACCATAAACTGCTTTGAATTTATGTCACTTAGCCCCCAGAGAAGTAGATGGCTCTTCTAGTGTGAATGACATATTCAGTCTTACAAAGATTTAAGTGTAAAAATGCAAACAGTTATTACCAATTTCAGAGTTTACTTCTCTGAGTAGATCCACCCAGCAGTATTGTATTTATTATTTACAAGCAGAAACGATGTGCCAAGTAGTTTCTAGAATATCATGCTTGGGTGAAAATTTGGTCCTATAGAGGTGACTGAAGACTGCATAGCAAGATAACTTCTAAATGATAGAATGAAGGAAGTGTCTGAAAATTTGTCAGCACGGAATAAGGTCAAATGAACTTCACATTCAACAAAAAATTTTCAGAAATTTATTCTGAGCCTTATGATACTGAAGGCTACCAGAGGGAAATCATAGAACCATCCTTGATACAGGCCAGGAAGACACTGGAATTATTGTCCATCTGGGCACATGCTGGTTTATGTTCAGCTCCTGACGACCTTTAGTTCTGGGCAGAATTCCAGACACTCTGGACCAGAATCCCTGGTCCAGACACCCTGGTCCTGCTGGCCACGC
>VZTF01000174.1:0-15728 GCA_013397755.1 Cnemophilus loriae
TTACCTTGTTCAAAAAGGAAAAAGAATAAAAAACATAACTTTTAGTGTTGCAATTTGCACTGTTATCACTGTTATTTACATGACTATAGAGGGTAGTGGTCAAAACCAGCTTTTGGATGCAGGTGTATGTGGGTACTGCACAAGTCTAAAATGAGGCATAGTCCTGGTCTCAAAGGGTTTTTTGTCTAAGGAAAGAAGACAGGTGATAGAAACAGGGGGATGTTTTTAAGATAATTTTGCAGGTATAGGGAGGGAACAAACTGCAATAGAAAAGCAAAGGTTTTTGCACTGTGGCAATGCATCCCTAATCTTACAGTGACCTTAAAAACCATCATAATATTAATTTTAAATTAATTTCAAATGCCATGAGATTTTGATGATTTGATTATGTTCTTATGTTTTTTGTTCATTGTGTCTGTGTGCGTGGGAATACTGGAAAAATCTGAAAGACATTTTCAGTTCCTGAGATATATCTGAAGTAATCAGAGTGAAATCTCCACTGGATGTAACCATTGACAAGAATATTAAATACCTATCAGAAAATGTGGTCAAAGTTTGGTCTCAGATGGTTAGATTTTAATATTTTCATTTCTTCAGGAAACAAAGCCACTACAATTTTTGATAACAGAACATTTTGCTACATTTTTCCTTTTTCCATTTACAATTTTAGCTTACTGCAGCCTTTCTTATCAGTCCTTCCTAATTGCATTTGCAATATTAACAGGTCATGACCATGAATTATGTAAAAGCCAAGAGTGTGTTTGAGGCAAGGCAGGATGGGGCTTTGAATGTTCCTAAACCAAGATAAAAATGATTCACATGTTTATGAAGGGAATAACACAAGTCATTCACTTGTCTGCAGTTACAGGGAGCAAGACTTGGTGACCCATGTCCCTTTCAGTCCCATGCTGATGTGGTTTGGAAAGCAAGAGTGAACTGAAACTGAGTCTCCTATGCTACTGGAGAGTATGCCAGCCCCCAAGGTGCTGGGTGAAAGGTGGGACAAAACTTCCATCTCATCCTCTTGTTTCACTGCCATGAAAAGAGTGGCATCCACCTTCTGCGTTATTCTATTTCTACTCTGTTTATACCTGCGTAGGATAAGACTAAAAGCTCGGTTATTGAATTTATATGACTTTCAGTTGACAGAAATGAGAACTCAACTTTCAGAGTATGTAAAAATGAAGACCCAAACATTTCTAATCTCATTTGAGAATGTTTTAAAATCAGAAGACAGGCAAATAAACATATGCTGACTCTTACCTTGGCTACAAAACTGCTGCTGCTGAAGTTTAAAGTCGTTGTACACTTTCCTCATTACAGGCCTTAATGTTTAAATGAGAAAATAGCAAGCCTCTCCTCTCCTCTCCTCTCCTCTCCTCTCCAGTTAAGATATATTTTTAACAGTTAAAGGAAAATAAAAATCTGTTTGTTGACTTTTAATCTACATGGCAGACCTAAAGGAAACAGTCTTCATTTGCACTTTGTCAGAGGATAGATGGAAAGTGCCATCTGTAATATAATAACTGTGACCACAGTGATGCTGCCTCAGAAGCATAGCAACATATTCTTTCAAACTGATTTTTCGCCTCACTTTTTTTTAACAAGTGACGCTTCCTAGTATTTACAATCAATTAATTTAGGCTGATTTTAGAAAATATTTTACATTAATAGAAAAAAAAAAAAAAACCTTGAAAAAATCAAGGCAAAATATACTTCAATTTACTGTGAAAAAAACCCCCATTTTGGTCAAAATTAAATGGAACGGAAATCAATTTTCAGGAAGAAGAAAGTAGTTTATTTAATTGAGCATATTTTCATATTTTTGCTTGCTTAAAATCTTACTTAAAACAGATTTGAGCGGTAAGATTTCTAATTAATAATTGACACCTGTATGCTTTGAGTACATTGTATTTATGTATGTAAGTACATCACATGACCCTACAAAACAATTGGAAATTTTCAGCCAAGCTAGCCATTTTCAGGAGATGCACTATTTGTTGTATAGTGTTTTCATAGAAGTTAAAAGCTGATAGGTTTATTCTGCTATGTGATCCATAGAAGACTGCTGGAAGTTAAGGTCCTATTTGTGACTAAGGGAGAGGGTAACAGATGTAGAAATGTCTGCATTGTTTTTCTGTGTTTAAACATTTATGAAGAAATTGCATAATTTAAAATTTTAACCATGAAAACCTAAGATTCTGCCCAAATCATGATATTTAGAAAGGAGAATAAGCATTTATTGAAAGCGTAGCTGTCCTAAATAAAAAATTGGTTCTTTCTTGAATATTATTGACTTAAACCAAATTTATAGAACATAAATTCCTTCCACCCTCAGGTTTTCTTTTCAAAATATGAAAGGAAAGTAGCAGGCAAAACGAAGCTATTCCTAAAATAAATCTCAGGTTTTATTATTTCATGGCTGATCCCTCAGACGGCAGTAGCTGATGTTACAGAATCGAAATAAATGGAACAATGTTGGTTTCCACCACCAAAAGATCTGGTCCAACTCTTCTCCACATCTTCACTCTCTTGTCCTGGATTGTAAAGCTTTCTTTTAACAGCCTTGACAGCCGCAGTGCTGGGCGTACTGCAGGGAAATATTGCGCTAGAAGTTGTCAGAGTTGTGGATTTCCACAGAAATACGGTTCTTGAGGGGGAATGCAGACTCTCCCACTAAAGAGTAGCTTTCGATGAGGGCACTGAAGCTGCTGCAGACTCACTGCGGGGCTGCCAAAGTGACCTCTGAGCCAGGAGGCAGTGTCCGTGCAGGGGGCTGCAAAATCCGTGTTGTGCAAATGGCCACAGAACCGTTGCGATTTAGCCTTGCTGTGCATCTTCCTCCTGCTCAGTATCAAAGCTGCATTTAAAAAAAGCAGCAGAAGACCCTTACTCAAGGCTTTTAATAGCAGATAACACACATCACTAGCAACTGTCCTCCAGGGAGCAATGGCATTCTTGTGGAGGACTAAAGTGCATCTCCTTCTCCAGTTACAGCGCATAATTTCTCTGCTACCACGGCAAGAGCGTCTCAGGGGAAATAGATAAAATTTGCAGTGTGCAGTGGGTAGCTTAAAATGAAGTAAAGTATTGAGTGAGGGTCTTTAGCTGTTTTTTCAGGTAATTATGCATGTTTAATAGAGCCTGCCAAAAGCAAGGTTTCCCGTCTGATATTCAGCATAGTCTATTTTTCCTTGCCTACACAGAATGTGGGGGTTAAAATTTCCTGTATAATCGTATCTATATTCTGAATATATAGATAAAGAGATCACTTTTCTCCTCAAGAGGTAGTAAATGAAAGTTGAATGGAAAAGGGGAAGAGAGCATTTGCCAACCACATAGACCTAATTATTATGCCATTATTGTGTGCTGAGACCATGAAAGCTTTATCTCATCAACAAAAAGATGCATTAGCCTTTGGATTGCAGAATGAAACCACTGCAATATTGTGAAGAATTTCTGACTTACAGTGAGTTACATGGTAGCTGGAATGCATCTATCAAATGCCACTTCTTATCATGAAATTTAAACTTATGCCATTTATTTATCCATATTGTTGTATATGAACAGAAGATGAGTGAGTGTTATTTGCTCTGCACAGCCCCATGGTGGGATAGCCAAGGTAATAATGTGGATAGTCAGTGTTCTTCTGGGGGTTATTTTTGTCAACCAAATAGCAGTTCATGTAAGGTAAATTGTTCCTCTTCACTTTGTGCTGAGTTAGAAAGTTGTTACTTCAGAAGACAGTGCCGTAAAATTTAAATATCATGGGCTTCCTTGGCGTTGTGATTCATGAGGCAAATAACAGCACTGCTAAAAAAGAGTGAAGTAGTCATCCCATTGAAATGCAAAATCCAGGACTGGGAGTATTTGAAATATGCTCATGAAACATCAGTGAAAATATCTGACTCTGGCTTTGTGGAAGAGGGAGGGCACCGGAGATGGGCACATTATTGTTACAGATTCAATTACAGGGTTGCAGAAGCTGTTGAGAGGTTAATACAGTGAGAGGTGATGTGGCAGTATTGGGCTCGCTGATGAATTACTCCTAAATTTTGAGTTTATCATGAATAATCAGGAACAGATATTCTGCTGTTTCCTGCGGCAGTATGCAAAGCAGGCATTTCATCAGGCTAAAGCCTTTCTACTGAGGTCACCATGTAAACAGTTAATGAAGCAAAAACGCTCCAAGGATTCATTTACTGAGCACATTTAGATGTGTTCTGTATAACTGTTCAATTGGCAGCAGTGAAATTACCTCACTGATGCTTTAAAGAAACTGTGGACACTGTACTCCTCCAGCATTAAATGGGGTGTTCATAATTAATTTCTTATTTTCTAAGGCAGTGTAGCTGTTTGAGTATAACTTTTATTAAGCATTGCAAAGTTAAAAGGAGAGGAAAAAGCCTAGAGGTCATAAACTACTTCACACAATTTAGAGTGCAGTAAGGAGTTATTGCTGCACTAGTGCCTGTTAATGTACCTGCAATTTTCCATGGGGTTAACTTTTTGTGTCCCAGGAATTGCCTTGTAACCAGTTACCACAAAATCCTACATCACTATGATAGAACTTAACACAAAGACAGTTTGAGACGTAATTCATGATCCTACAAATGGACACTGTCTTGCAGTATTCTGCAAAATCCCAAATATTACTGGAGCTAGCACAGAATATCGTGAGTCATGGGAGCAGCTTCCTTAAACATGTTAGCATTTCCTGGGTTGTAAAGTCTAATAAATACTCTATCACATCTCCTCCAAAGAGCTCTACTATGGTCAGCTAAAGAGTAAAACTGCTAAAGCCTTCCTGGTACTGATTTGTATTTATGCAAATCAGCCTGTGAACCCTCAGGTTGGCAATGAACTGCTTTCTTTTGCCATCTTCTCTCCGTCACAGAAATAGGAACGCACGTCCCATGAGAGTAGTTCTTTAGGAACAAATTCCAGATGTGGAGATTTTAGGACCAGGAGGAACTATTATGACTTCTGTGTAACAAGCCATTGGTTTCTTACAAAGTGGCAAGCCCTTAACCTGACTGTGCTAAAAACACACATTATGCAAATAATTCATCTTCCAGTGCAGGGCGTGTGAACTGTTTCAGTGCCTTTATCACTTCTATTGCTCTTCCTGGGAACGTACCTAGGGATCAATCCTCACGCTCAGATTCATCTACCAGATTCCTCCTGGAGGCTGGGGGATTGTGTGCCTGTCCTTCACTCACGATTGTTTCCTGGATGTACATTATTGCATGAGCAGCTTCTTTGAGCTTATCCTACTTAAGTGACAGCAGAAGTCTTCATGTGCTCTTTCATGAGTAAATGACAGCTCTTCATACGTGGCATCTGCATTTTACTCTTAAAAAATTTTTGAAAAAGTAAAAGCCCAGCGACTAAAAGCATCCTTTATCGTTAGGCCATGGAATTTGTGCTTTTGAAAGCTGTGATATGTGTTCAAACAGGTAAAGCTTCCTGCACTCATGGAGACAAACTGAAGAGTGGCATTTCCATGACGTAGTGAAGACATCCAGTAGATGAAGTACTGTGTAACTCTTAGTGGGATGGAAACTGTAATGATTAATGTGTGGCTAACAACTTGTTTAAAGGAATCCTGCTATTCCAGTTTGACTCTACATGACTGCTCTTCTCATGCTGTAAAATTGCTACTGTGCCGTGGGAGATGTTTCAAAAACTGGCAAATTCTCTTCAGTAACTTTAAGCTGATAGCTTGTAATGAAGGCTCTAAATGCCTAACAGGTAGCACTTTGTACTAAATTAGGCAATACTATTCATACATAAGTGTATTGACACTGGGCATAGTCCAGTATTAGTAAAAGGCAACTTAAACATTGATTATGAACCAATTTGTTATGGAAATTGAAATTCTTTTAGAATGCTAGTTTAATGTGTGTGCCTGTATTGGTATTTATACATGTATATAAGTGCAAACGTGTGTACATACCCACACACCACATCCATATTGCTCAGATGTAAAATATGATACAAAAAAATCACCCAGTGCTAAGGTGCCTCGTGAACGCTCTGAGCCAAGGGGCAGAAGATTCATTCAGATCTGGTTAATCAGCATCTTGCTATCCAGCTAGTGCCATAAGAGAAGTCTGTCTCATCTGTTGGTTTTCAACAACAGGAAGGTTTTGATCCATCTGTCACACAATTCCTCCCATTTCTATTTAGAGAAATATGCAATCTGTTCCATTAATAAAATGTCGCAAGTCGTTTCCTCCTTCCATGCAGCTCTAAACACACTTGACAGGTGGATATTTTGACCTGTACATGGTGCAAAGCATTGAGTCGTTCTAGTAAGTGTATGTCTCCACAAAGAAAAGAAAGATAGACACTAATTAAAACCTGGATAAGTCATCCGGAAGACTGGTAGCACACTCTGGCATTTGTTAATACAATACAAAAGTCACTAATTATAGTAGTATTGTTAGTACCATTGAAGTTATAACAGCCTGTCAGAGGAGCCATTATAAACCACTATATTCAGGTGTTCATAGCGACAACCATAAAAATTAAAGTAAAGCTGAAATTTGGCATGCGTGATCTTGGTTTGGAGTAATTTTCTCCTTTAACAAACTGATCAGGGAGATGCTTGTGGCTGAACGTATTTATACCTAACTTTGCTGCTTTAAAACCTTACTTTCAAAACCACTTATAAAGAAAGTTGTTTGTTTATTCCTAAAGTAAACACTTTGGGATTAAAAAGATGCCAGTTTAAATCCTGTTTCTTTTGTTTGCTGTGGTCCTAGCCGTACATCTTCTGTTTTGGTTACATACTTAATTATATGTATATCTCCAAGAACTGAAGAGTTCAATAGAAATAGTCAACTAGGAAAGGTACCAGGATAAATATTTTTCTGCATCTGGTTATTAATTTCTCAGTTCTTCAGGTCCTGTCTTCAAAACTTCTCCTAAGAGACCAAGGAAGAAAATAATGTCTCGTTTTCTTCGTTCCTATTTGTCCTTATAAAATGTCATCTACTTGGGGTAGGAGTTGTTCTTCTCTGATGTTTATATAGTGCTTGTCCCAGTGGGGTTTCAAACCTCAGTCAGATAAAGAGCGATGGGAACGCAAATACCATAGAAGAGAATGTGTGCAAATATTCCGTGTAAGGGTGGCTGCTTTTAGGGTTTACAGGAAATTAGTTACTCCTGTACATCTGCTAAAACAGGCCAGCTCAACAACAGCTGGAAAAACTAAAGATCCCAGCCCTTAGTTTCTCATGGCATGTTAGTTAATAGACTTAATGAAAGAAAACTGTTTATATGTTATACCTACATTAGTATGGTTAGGTCCCGTAAATTATGCAGGACACCATTAATAAGTTTCATTATGCATCAGATTACAATTTTCTCATTCCAGCAGCAGCCTCTGATTAATTACACAGCAATCACTGCAGAGCTGACATTGCCAGAGATGGGGGATTACCCTGCGTGCCCCTTGGTGCAAGCAGTCATTAATATGATAGCACAAGGATTTGGGATATCAAGTCAACCCGGATAGAACAGACCCAAACTCATCAAAGTTTAAAAGTTGTATGTGTTTAATTTCTATTTTAAAAAGTAAACACAGGGGGGATTTGCCTGATAATAGTACCTTGGGTTTTCTTTTATCCAAGTAAATCTGCTTGTGGCAGCAATGCAAGAAAATAACAAGACTTCTTAATAAGATGCAGCAGATAAGTATAAAACACTTGACTTCAGGACATTTTCTTCAACATTTTGTTAATTTATTGCTCTTCTTCCCTACTTCCTTCTCTTCACACAAATACAGAGAAGAAGAGCTATCACACATGACTCCAAAATCCAGAGTCAATTGAGTCTGGGCCAGGTTGGTTATGCCTGAGCCATCTTTGTCATCCACATCTTTTACAGTATCTTGGTTCTTAGCCTAAGTGGCATGGACTGGCTTGCACCCACATGATCCCGAGACTGTGGGGTCTGATGTGTGGTGCTCTGTTTCATGTATGCATTTGCCATCCAAGCGAGCTAATTGGTTCATTATAGACAAAATCCAGTCCGAATTTATTTAGGGAATGCGTTTGGGTGTGGAAAATCAAGTGTCTTCCTTGCTCGTCTTTGTGGGACACTACTGTGAAACTCAAAAGAGTTCATGATGAAAATACAGAGTGAAAGATGTAAGTAAATAAATATGAAGTAGATAAGAAATTTCCTGAAAACAAAACAAAACAAAACGAAGCAAAACAGGAAAAAAAAACAAAACAGAAAAAAAAAAAAAAAAAGAAAAAAGGAAAAANATAACCCAAATAAATCCCAAAAAGCCCTCCAAAACCCCCCAAAAAACCCTAAGAAACCAAACCAAACCACCGGAAAAAAACAAACCAAAACAAACAAAAAAAAAGTATTTGTCCTGCCAGTGCTTGTACTTCCCGCTGAGCAACCTAAATGAGGATATCACTCATTGGCAACTATTTGCATGGGAAATGGATACTGAGACAGCTCTGTATGGCAGCTTAGTTCTTCATATTCTGGGAGTACTTATTTCAGAGAATCATGGAGTGGTTTGGGTTGGAAGTGACAATAAAGCTTATCTCATTCCAACCCCCTGCCATGGGCAGAGACACCTTCCTCTAAACCAGGTTGCACCAAGCCCTGTCCAATCTGGCCTGGAACGGATGGGGCAGCCACAGCTTCTCTGGGCGACCTGTGCCAGGGCCTCACCACCCTGCAGGGGAAGAATTTCTTCCTAATATCTACAAAAAAATCTCCTCTTTTTCACTTTTAAACCATTCCCTTTGTCCTATCACTGTGTGCTTATATAAAAAGTCACTCTCCATCTTTTGTATAAGCCACCTTCAGGCACTGAAAAGGGGCTTTCAGGTCTCTTTGGAGACTTCTCTTCTCCAGGCCGAAAAGCCCCATCTCTCTCAGCCTGTCTCCAATAGCTCCATCCCTTGGAACATCTCTGTGGCCTCCTAGGACCTTGCTCCGACAGGTTCATGTCTTTTTTGAGCTGAGAACTCCATACCTAATTATTTTCCTGCATAACTAAATCCTGCATTAGCAATAAATTAAGTGGGGTGACTTTGGGTTAGTGATTAGATGTTTTTATCTTCCCAGTTCATTAAGCATCTGCACGAGCCACTCTTTTATTGTGCCATCACGAACTGTAAGGGCTGTTTGTGTAACCAGCCTCTTCCTCTGCACCAGTCAACAGGTACTACCAAGGCCTTTCTATTATGGCTCTTCTGTGGAGAAGGATTTACACACATCTCCTACCTTATTGCAGCAGTTAGACCTCATGGATAAAGAAAAACCTTACATATATTTGACTACATATACAGGTTAATATCAGTCATGTAATTTCTGGGATCCTACTCTGTGATATTTTGTCACAGAGCCTGTAGACAGCAAGGGCAGGTGATGATCTTGCACTAGATAAAAGTATTGAGCTGGTCTTGGTCCTGTGCAAAGTCTCACCACCTCCAATGAGACTTGTCTGAGAAGCCCAGAGTGTTCTCACCTAAATTCTTCAGGAAAGAAAAAATGCCACATCAAACTTAGACTAGACACTGAGGTTGAAATTGCCAGGGAAACAGACATATTTCAGGATGCTGAAATGCTGCCAGGACATTTACTTCAATGCATCTATTTCTTGAAAGATTTTTCCATAACCCTTTACTGGCCAGAAGATTTGAGTCCATGAAGCTCGTGGAGATCACATCCTTTGTTCATCTTTCAGGGACAGTGAAACAATACAATTCCCAAAGGAACACAAGAACATTTGAGCAGTAACTCTCTTCCTTCAGGGCTCTGTTTTAATGTTTGCAACCAACTGAATGAGGAAACACATCCTAAATGTGTTGAGGTGTTAGCAGCTGCTACTTCATGGAACATCAGGAAGGCTGTGCTGAACATTCATTAGACACTGAGTTCTTCATATTTGTTCCCTGTGTTTTTTCAGAGAAGTCCTCCTAAAAATCAGGGTGTTCATGATGCTGTTCCTGGTCTTGGCCCCATTTTAAAAACTATTTTATTATTCTTTACATACTCATAACTGCAATTCCTCAAATATTTTAAAGGTTTGGAGTGGGACTGAATCAGGAAGCCAGGTTTTGAAAGAGTTTATTGTAATATACTAAAGTCTATCTCAAAAACAAATGCTTTATTTTTGCAGTGTTGGTGTGGACACAGAAATGATCTGAGGCAGCATCTGCCTTATAGTCCATCAGGAATCCTGTGGCAAGGGCAAGGGTGTTGGATCCTGGTCTCACTCAATTTACTTTCCACAAACTGGGTATAGGAAGCCAAGGTGTCCTTTAGTGTTCTAGAAAATTGTCCATTTCATAAACATAGGTTATACAATATCTTTATCCAAATTGTTCACTCCATAAAACACAAACAATCACACGAAATTGCATTCATAAGCCAGAGAAGTAGCCAGCAGCACGGACTCTTTCCTCCACAGTTTTAATAGAAGGCAGAGTTAAACACAAACAAAGCAGGGAACAAACAAGTCTGAAGAGCCTCAGGTTGAAAGCATCCTATGTCGCTAATAATGTTTGTCGAGGATATTGGAGAAGTTGAAAAATAAGGATCTGCCCTACAAAAAGCCTCCTTGCCCAACACACTCTGCACCAGCTCACTGATGCTTAATCTATCCTCTTGTTTTTGCTTTCATCTTCATGCTTGTTTTATACTTTATAACAGCTAGAGCAAAAACATTTTCCTTCCCAATGTAAGCCCATATCGGTTTTGGTTGGTTGGTTTTTTGTTCCACAGAATCAGAATGCTTCAAATCTTTGTTGATATCCAGGTTTCATAAGAATAGTGTGTCATTCTTGGTGTCACATTAAACTCTGAGATTATCTGTGAGGCAGTGCTTTCCAAAGTCTAGGAAACCTGAAGCACATGTTCCTCTGAGTAGGGGATGAGTGAAGCTGCTCATGCAGAACACCTCTGAGTGTCCTGAGAAGTGCTGTACTCTGCAAACTTTGTACTTTTGCCTGTCCTTGGCTATATCATGTTCATGGCTGTTTTCTCCATGGTATTTTGAGGGAAGCAGGCTTCCTTCCATCCTGCTGGATACTGACATTGAGTGAAGGCAAAAAATTACCCTGTTATTTCTAACAGGGATGCTGCCAGCCTTGTGGACTGTTACAGTCCTTGTAGTTTAATGACAATTATGTTTCTGAGACAAACAGTCTCACTATCTCTTATTGCTATGTTCCCCTTCTGAAAGGGCTCTCAAAGCAAGCTTGATACCTGAATTTTCATATCTCCACTGGGCAGATGTAATTGCTGACTTCACTACACGTCTCTGTCTTGCTGTGTCTGTGAAGATTTCAGCTATATGTCTTGGATAAGTTTCCCCTTGCTGCCTTCACTTCCTACTCCAACTGTTAAGCCCATATCAAACATCCTTTCAGACCTTTTTTTGTTTTAATTTCGTTTTTGAGTGTTCCTGGCTTCTAAGTATTTTTATTATGTCTCCTATAGATTGGCCTCTCCATGTAATAATGAGCAAGGCCATAGTCCTGGCAGAAAGGAATGCAGTTGTGCCCCTGCACTTACAGGAACAGATACAACCACTGTGGGAGCACTTTGAACTCATTCGTAAATTGAAATTCGTCCTTTGACAGTTAGACATGGTCACTAGGAGAAAAAATTTCAAAGGCAAAAGGTGACCTGAGAACAAAATAGCTTTTATGTTTTGGGATAAGTAAGCCTGAAGGAAGGACCAAAATGGCCCCCGTGGTGACAGTGTTAGCCAGGTCTGCAGTTGCATCCCGTCTCTATTCAAACAGCACTGATAATGTAGAGCAGGTCATCTCATTAATCTGTATGTGCCTATATTCATAATTTTTCACTTTATGGGGGAAAAGAAAGCATGAGATTTTCCACCGAAAAATGTATCCCCTGGCTGATGGTACAATATCTTTTCTAGACTAAGTCTTAGCCTTTTAGTTCTTCAAACATAAACTAGTGATAACAGCGCTTCTCTGTTTTTCAGGGGTGTTGTGGCGTTAAACACATTAAAGATCATGAGGTGCTCACCTCCCAGATAAGAATTTAAGGCAGTGCCTGCATAGTTCACAAACATTTTTTTTTCTGTCTTAAGCTCTATGAAATTACTGCACCCAAACCTTCCTGCTGTACATGGTCTTAACATTTGTCCCTGTTCAAATGAAATGGGAGTAAAACACTCTCTGTTGGATAGTGCAGTTTTTTACACTGTCCCCCTGAGGAGGCTCCCAGCCTCCACGGCAGTGTGTGACACAACAGTGGAGTAAAAGCGATGATAAAGAAAGCACACCCATGAGAACAGGCCTTATCACTGCTTCCTACTTGGACTCTGAGAAATCACTAACGTATTCCTTCAGAGAAGCGGTATAGGATTGAAAAACATTTGTTTTATGTAAGCTTGGAAGCATCAGAGATGACATCTTCATTGCTTCAATTTTCATTAGCTGCAGGTCATTAAACAGGCATTTGTGGGTGTAATTCTGTATATATAAAATCATTGAAACATTCATTATACACAAAATGAGTGAAAATAGACCCCAGTCATTTCTGCATGTGACATTTTGTATTATGAAGATGACCAAAGTTTTTTCTCTTGCCCCCTTCTCCTGTTACGATTCTGATTTACACCAGCATTTATTTCCAGGCCTAGGAAAGTCTCATGGCTTTTTATCTCTTGTAAAGTAAGAGACTTTCCAAAGAGTGGTTGTAGCTCACCCACAGGAAACTACAGCCAGGCAGGGATAAGCTATCAACCAATCCAATCAGTCTCTGAGCCGTCAAGGAATATCATTTAATGAATTTTAAACTAATCTAGGTTCAGTTTTCTTTTAGTTTGCTGCTGCAAACTAAATAGTCTTTTATCAGTGGAGTGAGTTGCCTGGAGAAGCTGTGGCTTCCCGATCCCTGGAAGTGTCCAGCACCAGGTTGGGCAGGGCTTGGGGCAACGTGGGGTAGTGGGAGGTGTCCCTGACCATGGCATGGGGTGGCATGAGATGAACTTAAAAGTTGCTTGCAACCAGTGTTCTAGGATTCTATGATGATTTCTTTCCACATGACTCTTGTGTCAGTCAGCCCAACACTAAGCAAAGGAAAGGAAGAATTTGCTGTGCTTATGTATTTAGTATTAGCACTACAACTTTCAGGATGCATTAGTGAGACCAAGAATAACTTGCATGGTGCAAGGGCAGTGGAAAAAATAAAAAGGTCAAAAAAAACTCTTCCAAACAACATGTTTACTATAATCAGTTTTCCCCCAGAGTAGCACATGGAAAAGACAGAGCTGATGAAGCCTGGTTGCCTACTGAGAGCTACAGAGCTTGCATAACAAAGTTAGATCCAGTTTGCAGAGCCATCAGTCTGGCAGCAGTGGCAGAAGTTCGTCAAGAGGAAGGGAGTGGTGTATGTAATGAGCTTATGGGTCTCTGATCTTGGGCGGGCACAAGCTTCTTGGGCCAATTTTCTTTTTTTTTTAATAGGCTACTAAAGTTGGAAAATGAAACTTTTATTTAAACAATTAGCTAAAGTGCTAAGCTTCCGAAAAGATTTGATCGTGTACAGAGTGACTTTGGTGGGAAATGCCTCTGTGTATGGGTACATAGATCAGAGTTATTTTTGGTGGACGTGTATGCTGGGACATGCTTAAATTGTCTTCTCAATGGCAAAAGGACTTGAAACTTTTTCAATTCCAAGCAGCAATGAGAAAATATTTAGTTCTCAAATTGTTGTAATCTATTCAAAGGAAGATTTGAAGCTCAGGAGCTCGGGCAACATGGGTTGTATCCATTCAAATCTTGTAATTGTATATCCAAGACTAATAATATTGTAAGATTCCAGTCTAGTAGGTCTTCTATTGTCAAAAATTATGGTCTTAAATGCAGTTCAGTTACAATGTGTAGGTTAATTTCTAGGAAAGAAGAGAAAGGAAAAATAACAAGTTTTAAAAGATGTTATTCTTAAATATTTTAGATAAAACAAAGTGGAAGAAGCCAAACAATTCCTTCCTGTGCCACTGGGAAAAGGAAAAACAAAACAAAACACACCACCTCAAAATAGCATCCCGTGTCCAGATCAGGCTAAAACATAATCCTAATTAGAATGGAAAAAGAAAACTAGCAGGAAAAAAAAAAGTTATATTCCCAGAAAGTGTCGTGCTAGGAAAACATCAGGAAGAAAATGACACACATTTGCATAATGCATAGTGCTTGGCTGTGATTTTGCTGAGAGGCATGAAGGACTTGGAGCTCCACAAAACGTGTAAGGACATCAAAGCATATTTTAGCATCCAAATCAGAAGTTATCCCTCTCAGTGTCAGCTGGCATTTAGGGAAGCATCAGCCAGCCAAGGAGGTGAAAAAGAAGAGCAGCAGTGGCAGAAAGAGTTTTCTGATAATTCCTAGAGGAATATAAGGTGCTGTTCTAACTAGGGTACTGGCCAAGCAAAGGCATTTTTCCCTTGAAGGAAATACTTCCTGTCTTTTCCTTCTGCATTAAAAAATAAATCCACAAATAAAAGTACTGCCTTAGACAACAGAAGTACCAAAACTGCAATTGGAAAAAATGTCTTGGCTCCAGTTGGAAATATATAGAAGACCCCAAAGTTTACTCTGTTGAATTAACTGTTCGTGGTAATAAAGCAAAAACAGATGTTACACCTTGGAATGCATTTAGTGGTACCTCTACCTGCAGCCTGTCTATGGAGACTCTTTTAGAGAGCAGAAGATGAAACTGGTTATATTCATTTAGGTATGATAAAAATGACAAAATCCTTTGGCAGTGTGCTGTTAGCTGAAGGGCTCTCTTTTTAATTGGTATAAATTTATATAAATAATTAACCAGCACTGTACAGGGATGACTAGGCATGACGATAGAGATGTTTCTTTTTGAGGTTAAGACTGTATTCTTTGTAACACCAAATAAACCAGGCAGCTTGTAAGAGCAGGTTGCTCCTTCCTGAATTGGATTGGAAATGTTCACAAATCATATTCTGCTAACCAAGACCCTGGGGGCAAGGAATGGAAAAAAGTTGTGGTTTCCAGGGGAGGACAAGAAAGGACTGCTCAGCCTGTGTTTTTAGGACTGGTTATCAGCACAACATATAAATATTTTCAAACTAAACTGGATGCCCAATCTGTATTTTTCCTGTAATCTGCAGATAAACACTGTATATAGTATAATTTATGAAAAAAGCAAGGGTTAAAATAATATTGATAGAGCCAAAATCTGCCCTGCATTACGTATAGCTCAGCTGGGTAGGATTGCATAATACTTGTATAAGAGAAACCAGTCTGGTTGGGAGGATTTCCTGTAGTAATTTGTATTAAAAATACACCAGCTCTGATTTGCAAAGCACAAAAAGAGCAGGAACCTCAAACCAGGCCCTGTGAGTTATTCCTGTGCCTCCACCAGCCAAGCTGCTCCAGTCTCTGCTTCCCTTGGCTGTATCACTCAGTGCTCCACGACCAGCACAAACAGCTGCAGACGAAACCTTCATCACACGTAAGACTATTTTCCACCTCTCAGAAAATGGTGTTTTGTCAATTTTTTTATCTCATTGCAACCTCTGAGCTTGCCTTCCGGCTCAGGGCAGAGCATATGTAGACACAGGGGTATGCACACTTGTATTGCCACGTGTGATTGCCACAGCTTTTTTCTTTCCCAGAAAAAAAGGCATTGAATCAGTAGAATAAAATAGGCTGAGTTAACAGTTCCATAGACAAAAA
>VZTF01000174.1:15763-44739 GCA_013397755.1 Cnemophilus loriae
AAAAAAAAAAAGTGAGCAATCTCTCTGATATTTTTCATTACCTCAAATTTTACCTTAATTTAACAAGTTCTGCAGATGTTGAAAATTCATTTAATGCTCCTCGTGCAAGGCAGAATGAGACAATAAAGCAGATTTTGCACGGCAGTAAAATTATCCCAGGTAATGAGAGGTTTTCTAAACCAGGTACCACTGCTCAAGTCTCTGTGCCACCTCCACAGTGGCTTTGAGACTCCTGCAGGCTGCTTCAGATTTAATCTTGTGGTTTCACTCTCTGTGTGAAGTTCATTGTGTTATCAATCCCTTATGCTATGCACACATAAAGGCCAAGGGATGAAGTCTTCCATAGGGCTTTTGTGTTTAAGTTTTGTCCAGACCATAAGGAGGTTCCTTGTGCCTCTCTGCTGAAAGCTCAGACAATTCTTAGCTATCCAAATGTCCTTCTCTTTATTTGATGAACAAAACTTCAGTGTTTCCTGCACTGGCAGTCGACATTTATGTGAGTTAACATGAATTCCCTCTGATCAGCGCCTTTGCTCACAGCCTTACTTCATTAATTAGAAGATCAGGTTGTTTTTCACCTTACTTGAGTTTCTCCGGTGCAGCTCATAATGATAACTTTTCATGCATTACATGGAAAACTATTATTCACTTTTTTACAGAGTTAGAAGGAATACACAGCTTTATCCTGTTTTTCTTCAAGGCGTTCTCCCTTGTAGCTTTCTTTCTCTTTCATTCCTATCCTTTGCCTGGGTTATTTGTAACAGTCACCCAGCACACCCATTATGATCAAGAAATGTAAGTCATCTCCCCTACTTCTTATTTGTCTCTCTTGACTCCACGATTTTCAGTAATATTTCTGAATACCTCATTCTGCAATTTACCAATTAAAAAGACCAATTGACATGGCGTCACAAGCATAATACTTTAACTGTGTAGTGGGAAAAAAGAGTCAGTACATTTTCCATGGCTCTTCAACTCTCCTTTTCACCTCTCACCTTTCCAATAAGGCTGCCCCATTTGCCAGACCCAGGATTTGTTCTTTACCCTTGATGTTTCTCCACTGCTTACAGACACACAAATTCCTTCATGTTTTCTTCAGCCTGTACAAGGGGAGCAGCTAAACTGTCCCTAAAATACAATGCCACAAGAACACAGAGCTTGAGACCTGTGTCCAAAGAGGCCTGTGTGTTCTGTCGCCACCAAAGCAACAGATCAAATATATCTTTCCCAAGGGCTTTCACTTTTTCTGAAAAGCATCTAAAACCACAGACAGAGCAGTAGGCTATACCCTGTTCATATTTAACCTACACAAAAATATGAAATTGATCAAAAATGATCATTTTGTTCATTACTCCCAATCTGATTTGCTTCTTTAAATGGCTACACAGTCAGAATTGTGCAATTTCTTCTTCCTGTTGGAAAAAACTATTAACCTTCTCTTCTTCAAGCTAAGAACCTTCTCCCAACATTTTCCCTCCAGCAATGTTGTCTAAGTTCAGATAATTTTTCCAGGTTCTCAAGATTAGCTTGAATTCTCATCCTATCATGTAGAGTACTTGTTTTATATTTCTCCACAGAGCTCCTTGTACCTCCTATAGGGGCATCCATCACTGAAGTAATTCATAATGAAATTAAATCCTCCCTTGGAAGAGACTCCGATTAGACTCCTGGATGCAATCTCTTCACTGTCTGGCAGTTTTCTACTGACAGATGAACATAAGAATACAACTTTTTAAGAGCAGTTGTTCAGCTAAACTGCGCTTGAAATGTTCTTATTTGCTTGTGAGTATGTTACAAAGGACCAAGTATAAAGATGTATTAAAATCAATGTGCCTCAGATCTATAACCCTCTCTACCTATGCACAATAAGGACATCATTTGATGTTTTGACAAATCTGCTACAATTGTGGTCTGCTTACTACTCAGAAATATATTTTTTCTTTTCTTTAATTTGCAGATTTTTCTACAATTTCTTTGCCAAATCATGTTAATATTCTCCAAAATCCTCTTTTTATTCCTTTCAAAGGTGCTTGTTAGGTTTTACTTCTTTAAGTCCTCCCTAGACCTCCCTTTTTTCCAAGAGTTATTAGGAATAACTGTTTTTACTGCAGAGGATGTTCTGACTGGTTTCTAAAGTGTTGTAGAAACTAAGATAGTAGATCATGTCACTGCATCCACATCTGAATGTCAAACTAACAAAAAAAACATTGAGCAACAACTGAGTCCTTCCATGAATACTTGGTCTTCCTGCAAAATTGTCCTCATCTCTGCATCATCTCTTTTTTTAAAAAGATTTTTTAATCTTTTTTTAAGAGATTTTTTTTAATCTCTTTTTTGTTACTATTAACCCCCCACTCACACAGATGTCCTAAGTCTTCCATGAGATGTTAGACACAGAGCCCTCTCTCTGAACTGACTCGCAAGGCTGTTATTTCCCTTCAGGTTTCCCTCTGAGACACATTTTTAGATTGGCTATTAGGAATAAATTCTGGACTGTGAAGGTGGAAGTGTCCAAGGCTGGGTTGGATGAGGCTTGGAGCAACCTGGGATAGTGGAAGATGTCTCTGCCCATGGCAGGGGGTTGGAATGAGACAGTCTTTAAGGTCTCTTCCAACCAAAACCATTCTATGATCTTATGTTTGTTGGGATGATTCTTAAAAGAAACTGACCAGTGAATATTCACTTAAGGAAAAGATGAGCAGAAATTATGCTTGCCAGCATCAACAGCAGTTTTTTTATCATTTTACCTAATAACGTGCACCACATTTGTTGTGGATGTGGCAAATATCACACTGCTATTCAGAAGGAATTACATTCCTGGAGAGGATAGCTAAAGTTGCCTTTAAAAGCTGGGTTTCCTTAATGAGACCTGCAGTCACCTGTGTTTCATGATGGATTTTTTAGAGTGAGGTTATTAAGCAGCCAAACTGGCTTTCATCTTAAGGTATAGCATAAAAATTGCAGTTTGTTTACAGTATTTCTCATTGCACTTGAAATCATATTTTATCTACTGCTGACGAAAGAGCAAAGTATTTCTATTTCTGTAGCTCAGCATCCCTGTTGGGGAAAGAAAACCTAAATTTTCTGCTAGTTCAGCACTTGCTGCTAAATGATCCTAAGTGGCATGTGCCCAAAGGGGTTTCTGAGAGACAGTGCTCAGAAGTCCTGTAGCCAGGAAACTGCCTCTTGGAGCAAAATTCCCAGTTCCAGGTTAGATGTGTAGCTTTCCAACCAATGAATTATATGCTGAATCCAGGAATTCCCCCCTCATAATCGTTATCCACATCCTGGCACATACTGGGTCCCAATCTTCCCTGTGTTTTTGATCACTTTTTTGTCTGTGGATTGATCCATTTCCAGCAAGCATCACCTTAGCTTCAAAAAAGTACAAGCCCTCTGAACTGGCTGTTTGGAAGGCTCAGAGTTGTTATTAGTCACATCCAGAGCTACCAAACCTTCAAGGGTCAGTTATCAACAAGATCTAATTTCACAAGGAAGCAATGTTAGTGTGTTATTGTGTTGTTTTCAATAGATTTGAATACATTTATAAAACTTCTTGTTGTTTACCTTCCTCTAATTTCTGTCCCACCATCTGTCTATGGTTAAATATCAAGAATTTTAGTCTACAGATCTCCCTGCCTTGAATCTTAAAGTGAATCATAGCATGGCTGTAAATAAAAGAATAATAAATATATACAGCTATTTATAAAGATGTAGGAATAATAATCCTCTAGGAGATAGCCTGCAAATGTCTGCCAGATGAAATGAATAGTCCATGATAATCTTCCTTGTTATTAAAAGAGATTTCATCTAGTTATTTATTTTTCTCCAGAGTAAATGAACCATTATAAGGGCAACTTGTTTTTGTGGTTTAATGTTTTCATCATTGATGTTTCTTACAACCTGAAGCCATTATGATGACTCACATGCTCTCAGACTTCAGAGACAAATGCATGCTACATGTACTAGAATTTGGTACATATCATTCTCATCACCCTAAATTGGGCATGTCATAGAAAGTGCTCCAAAAAAACATCCCACGAGAAAAGAAATTAATGGTCCTTTATGACTCCAGCATTTGAATTCGTAAGATCAAAACCTAAAATGCTTTGTAGTGATGAAATTGTTCTTTTATTGGCCAGGCTAATCTTGTTATGGAGAACAAGCACAGGAATATTGCCTTGCTGTGGAAGGATTTGGGTTTCTCTTTATGGCTTGAGAAGCATGCCAAAATAGTTGTTTCCTGTAAAATTATAGGATGGGATTTTTTAGTTTTTCTTTTTTTTTAAATGGTCTATCAGCTAAAGCCCAACACTTTGTTTTTTCTGCCTTTTTTTCTTTTTTTAAATTTTGTTTTGAAGGGTTTCCAAAGAAAATTTCAGTTCAAGAGATCAAATATGAGATTCCTGATCTTACGGATCAAGAATAAGAAAACCCTCAGACAATGCAATAGCAGAATGATTGAGTTAGAAGCTTTGGGAAGAGTTTCACATGTGTTTGTGTGGTTGACTTCAAGTGCTTCAGGATCATAATACGTATGAATGGCACAATTTGCAGCATCCTAAAATCCTAAAATCCTAAAAATAAAAATCCTAAAATAAGTGAAACAGTCATCTTCACTCACTTACTTACACATACAAGTAAACTCATTCTGCTCCTTAGTTTGGAATATATTAGTTAAAAATCTAGTGGCTCCTGTGACTAGGAGGCAGCAGACCACTCTTTACATTTTATAAAAAAATGTGAATGATTTATCAAGGTATTCGTCTCAAATTACCTGGTTTCAAATGAAAAAAAAAAAAGAAAATCATAGAGCTACTGGAAATCTAATTGCTCATCTGTAATGAAATGGTGCCATGAAAAGATTTCCTGGGCGAATATCTGACTTGTTTCAATGCAGGTGTAATCCTGCCTACCCTTATCCTACATTCAGGCAAAAACATATTGAATTATATAATCATTAAGGTTGGAAATGACCCTCAACATCATCAGGTCAGACCTTCAACCGATACCACAGTGAGCACTGAACCATAGCCCAAAGTGCCGTGTCTATTCCTTTTTTGGACACTGCTGGGGATGGTGACTCTCATGCGAGCCTCTTTCAATGCTCAGCTTCTCTTTCAGTGAGGAAAGTTTTCCTAACTCAAGGGCGATTTCCTAATTCAAGGGCAATGTCCCCTTGTCCTGTTGCTTGCTCCCTGGGAGAAAAAAAACAGGTCCCACCTGGCTTCAACCTCTTTTCTGGCAGTGGTAGAGAGGGGGAACCTTGAACCTCTTTTTCTCACAGTATCCTCTGCTGCCCCTCGTAGAATTTTTGCCCCAGAGCCTCCCACCACCCTTGGATTCACCTGGTTTCTCTGCTGACTTGCTCCCGATTGGAAATGGGAAGGGTTTTGTGACTGTCTGTTACCCTGTTCTACTGAGCTGCACGATGGACACTGAGTGCCCTCTCTGCCATCCCGGGTGTCACTTCATGCTAAGCAGCAGAGAAGACAACGAGGTGGGTTTGATGATTTATTTTATTAGTGGAAATAAAGCAGTAGTCTAAACAAGCAAGAGTGTCAATGTGAACCTGCAGGCACCCTGAGCAAGGGAAGAGATACTGTGGTCTGAAAAATGAGAGTAATCTTTGCTTTTCATTGCAATAATGTCCTTTGTTTTAAACAATGATTAGGAGATCTGGTGAAAATAACATCCTCCATCTCCAAATGTGCACACCTGACATGAGGATTATCACTTTTTTTTGCAGGAAACTGAAAACTATTGTTAGAAGAGGTGTGTGAGAGGCCTTATAGTCTATTACTGGGTTTATTATCTTTATTTTGCTCTTGTTATCTCAAGACAATCTTGTGAACTTTTTCTTATTAAAGTTTCTAGTACATGAATGTTCCACCTGCTACTGATAACAGTACTGTAATTGAAACTGTGGACATCTGCACTGAGATGCTCTATGCTTTTAAATCTACATGAGATTTTTTTACCACTTTAAATGAAACCAGGCTATCTTTCTTTCTTTGTACTGATCATGCAATGTATTTACTTTAGGATTATTAGGTGTAGAGTAATGCCTGGAGGCACATTTAAACATCTACTTAGTGACACTGGTAAATTGATGAAGGAAAGACAAATAAGAGAAGAAACAGACTCAGTGGAACAGAAATCCTGAAATTGTCTATCCGACACATTTTTTATGCACAAAAAAAGTGTATTTTCCTTCCTTTTCCCTGTTTTCATAGGTTGTTCTCAAGCGTGACATATTGCCATTTGGAATAATAAATACTGCATCAAATTTGTCACCTCTAAAGATGAGAGAATGAAAATGAGAAAAAAAGGAGATTCACACTACTGTCAGTCTTTGAAAAGGTATTTTTTTTATCATCTTATTTTAAGACCTAAATTAACCTGTCCTAGTCTCTTTGAATGTTGCAAATGGAAACTGATATTTAAAAACCATTCACTTTGGCGGTCTTCTGTATTTGCCTTCAATCAGAGGAGCAGAGTAGGTGTTACTCATAAGGAAATGTACCTCGCAGACATCTTTTGGGCAGGTTAATCCACCCAAATCCCTTCTCCTGTAAGGACAAGTGGTTTAATGTTCTGTTCAGTTTAGTTCCAGTGGTGTAATTAGCAGGGGTATAACAAAGACGGTGAAAGAATACAAGTACCAAATTCCTCCCCCTCTTTAAGGAAGACTTCTTCCCTGGAGGCAGGTATGCCTTACATGAAAGCACAAGGAAGACATTTCAGAGGCACAAAACACCTGTAAAACTGCTGGGTTCAGCCCCTGGAGGACTCCTGCAGAGGAGGGTCCCTGAGCAGCATCACGCACTCTCAGCAGTCTCCGTGCCAGCTGTTCCCAGCTCCCCCGTCCACAGCACAGTGCCAGCTTAAAGCCTGGGTTTTCTTAAATCCTGGCATACCTGGACCACTAGGCAGGTTTTCAGCAGCCAAGAGCAAGCCACAATGTCTGGAAAAGAGTTATATCTTATTCCATAATGATGGTTGCTATGCACAGAAAGATGTGCAGGTAATGGAGCAGAGGGAGCTTTTGCTGTCACTGGCTAAGCAAAGTGATAGCTTTTTTTTCCCCCTTTCCTCTGTGTTTCTTCAGTGGCCTGTAACCCAGCTCAGAAAGGCCCCACATCCTCTTCTGTGGATTCTGGAGATCAAGCAGAACTGTATTTGTTGTCAGTTAAATAAAAAGATAAAGTTTTCATGTGCACACACGCACACACACACACACACACACACACACACACACGCTCACACACACTCACATACACATACACTCTCTCTCATCCTCCTTCCTCAACACACATCATGCTCCATCATTTATGTTTCAAAAATTAGAGTCATGAGTGTTTTCCTGTAGAGCCTCTGTTTCGTAGAAACTCAAAACATTATTTACTCAAAATGATAGGATTAAATTGATTTCAGATGGCATGATATTAATCTTTGCTGTATGCTTTAAAGCCATGGCTCTAGGGCTAATTACTGAACTCACGTGTTTTGGAAAACTGGCCTCATTTTTTCACCTTCTCTCTGCCACCTTTTCCTCTCAGAATCAAGCTCCTTGCTCCTCTACTCTGTATTTTGAGATGTTCTTATAAATTCGTCTCCCCATCAAGGGCTGAGGGTTGTCTGCCAGTTGACGTCTAAGCACACAAGTCCTTTTAGTGTCTGGATTACCCCCACACGCTGACAGATGAATTAGAGAAGCAAAGAGAAAGAAGTTTGGCACATAGCATGATAACAAGAATTTACCAATTGCCATGCAGCTGTAGTGGATTTCCTTTGTTGTGCCCCAGGGCCTCAGTAGATGTTTAGGAAGAATGACATTTCCTGGCTTTTTAGTTTTTGAAAGCCTGCCTTGACTTGTCAGCTTGTGACTTCCAGGCAACTTTGGTGGCATCTTTCCTCTCCCTTCAGCTTTTCTGAACGTTTTCTGTGGTTTTGAAGAGCTTTTTCCATAGCAGCTTTGAGACATTTGTCCTGAATTCTTTCTTTACTCGCTCCTTTCCCACTTGTATCCTTCTTGCTTATGAATAGAGTTATTTTCATCTTGGTTTTTAGGCCTTTGCCTTATAGTATCTTTCTCTTTTCTCAGTGGCTGTGAGTGCATATTTTTTCCCATTAAGGAGCCATTGATTTGTCCTATATTTTGGTCCTTTTAAATGAAGTTTTCTTCCCCAAGAGTGCTTGAAACACTCACATAGATGTTCATTGTTTTTTATCTTAAGACACAAGGTGACAAAGATGAGCAGCCACCACAGCAGGACAGAGATCACACCTGCCCTGAGGCTGAGACATGGTCCCCAGGTCTTAGACCTGCAGCTATCTCGAGGAACACAGTACAGGCACCCCTGGTCTGGCCTTAACTGACATCAAAAATAGAAGTATAAACTCCAGGAGAAATTAAAAAATGTCATTATTTAACTATAATCTAGTCAAACACAATGCGTTAAACAGAAGTGAGAAACCCATCCAGAACTCAACAAAAACAGCTTAGTAGGAGTTTCGATTTTGAAGATAACTATATTAAATTCTATTTAGAATATGAATAATGTAAAAAGGCAAAGTGGAAACTTCTCAGATAAAGTCATTTAAACTAGCTGCAAATCCCAATCTGTGTTAGAGTAATCAGGAATCGGCAGGAGAAGAGAGATAACAAATTATCATGGACTTCTTTTCCTCCAGGTCCTTCACCATAAGGTAGGTAAAATGTAGAGCCAATCTCAAAGATAATTTTCTTGTAAAAAGAAAATAGTAAAAGTGTGGAGACAAAAGGATTTTTTCTCACTGAGTATCGTGCAAGATATGGTTCTGCCAAAGAATCAAACACTCATGGAATAATGTAAGAAAAATGCTTTTGAATTATAAAGTCTGTAAACCACTGTGGAAGAAAATATATTGGGCTTTGGCTTCAGTATTTCAGTTCTGGGCCAGAATATTCTGTTTTCCAACCAAAGGCTGGAAGACTTCAATTTATGTGGGTTCATAAAGTTTCTTTTTTGTTACTTTTTTTAATATTAAACATTTCCACAAACCAGAATCTTGTTAAATATGAAGCCAACCTTTATAAACACCTAACTCTAACCAAACTCTACTGTCTCCAGGCATAGTAAGCTCTCCTTTATCTTCCCAGTCCTGAAGTTTTGTTGTTGTTCATTTGTTCAGTTGGCAGGTTCTGTTTGCTTTTATTTTGGCTTCTTATCACTTTGTTTTTCTTTTTCCTTTTTTTTTTTTTTTTTTAATTACTGGGGGGTTGTTGGAGTTGTTGATCCGTTTCACTTGGTACATCTTGTTTACATTTATCTCAGAGATGATCACCAAAAATCATGTGCTTATAGTATACACATATATGTATACACACAGACACAGTGTCACACACACACTTATGTACGTATTTTTATATAAAAACATGTATTTATATGTACATACTTCAACTAATGGCGTTCAATCTGTTCCAGGGACGCATACATTCAAATGTTTATTCTGCTGATATTGAAGAAGACTGGCTTTCTTAACAACAAAACTATTGTAAATGTCTTAAAATTAAACAACAAGCTTCGGGCAAAAAGATGTATGCGCAGCAAAAAGCTATTACTTACAAGACCATATGTGCCAGAAGGCAAATACTCCCATGTTCAAAGACAGAATGGAGGAGACAACGTATTCCAGTTCTGAGTCCTTTTAATGCATCTCCCTTACACACACAATAAAGATTTTTGGATCAAGCTGACTGCTTTCTTTCTACCAGAGTAATCAAGCTCTACATCATTAACCTTTCTGTTTGCCTGGCAGATAATCTGGGAGAGTAGCAAGTGACTACTCCTCCGGGCTTTGGAGGCAAGCCAACACAATTACTCTCACCCTGTTCTTTGAGGTGGCAGCTGCAGAGAGATCAGGATGTAGAAAACAACCATGAAATCAAAGGGTTACAGACTTAGGAGCCAACTCTTCATTCATCTGCCGATCAGCCAGAGCTCCTGATTTGGACGACAAAACCTCGCAGCTCACTGTCCCTGATGAGCAGTTACAAACCATCAGTCAAGCAAAGGATGCCTTCACAAAGGTCTAATGTTAGCCCTACTGTCCTTCCACCTGTCTTTATTTTCTGGTGCTGGTGGTTGTGGCAGTAGCATGAATATGTAACAGAGCCAAAAGTATGCTGTCTTGCAGATTCTGTTCTCCTAATATGTCTAGTTGGATAGTGTTATTGTATAAAGTCTACTGACATTCTGCCAAATGCCAGCTTAGATTTCTTGGAAATGGTTTGCACTCAGAAATTTTCATACGCGGGCTAAAAGCGCTTCCCTACCGAAATGCTCTCACTACTAGGTAGTGAATATGGCAGCTCTTTTGTGATGAACACAGTTAAGGAGAAGGTGATCACCTGTGAAAGACAGGTAGCAAAAGGAGGTGACACCCGAGTCATTGTCCAGGATCTGCAGCTTCATAGGAGATGAATAATTTCGTTACATGAAGGCTGTGATATCTTCAAAGGAGTTGCTGAAGCATTCGGTAGGAGACAGAATAAATAAATGTATAAAGGGAAAGAGGAATACAGAAAGGTGAAGTAATTTATCCAAGTCATGCTAATCATGTTGGGCAGAGAAAAGATCCCAGACTCTCTACATCCTCAGCCTGTATCCCAGTTGCTAAGCAACTGTCCTGAATATGAGGGTGCCCAAAGCACAGTACATCAGATGCTATAACATTGGCACTCTGACACCTTGTGCTTTGATTCACGTTGTATCTGAGGTCTAATAAAGAAAAAAAAAATGGGCATGCTTGTCTTTCTGTGGCTTCAGCTCTTCTGCATTTAGTCTCTTAAATGAAGCTCCCAAATTAGAGGGCCAGTTGAACTGTAAGCTTCCTCACCACCAGATGTAAAACATCATCACTCCAGTGGGTGAGTTGTGCCACCTCAGGTCTGAAGGATTGCAAGCAGGTTTCTGTCTCATATGTCTTAAGGAGGGAAAGAAGGGTGATTAAGGTGATTAGGCTCCTAGCTCAAGACGTGTCAGCCATAGGCATAATATCACATGAGATGTATCTTGGCTTTTCTGTCTTAAAATTCTGCTGAAATGCATATTTCATCACAGTAAAAAAATGGCTGAAATGCTTAATATCTAGGAAAAAATAACTGGGAATGCTCTGATGGACAGAAATGGATTCTTAAAATTACCAGGCCAATGTCTGGAATTCTTCCTTGACAGTGTAATTACATGGCACATCTGCTATAGCTGACTTCTGGATGATTTTCAGTTGGCAATGTGGAGGCATCCATCAACCAGCAAATATAGCTCATAGGCCCGAAATGACAGCCCTGCCTTGCCTGAAAGGCATCAAGACCAGAGAGATGATCTCCAACAAGGAATTCCACATGAATTTGCAAGGGAGCCAAAGAACTGATGGTGAAAGTGCTGAAGGGCAGAGAGTGAAGTGGTCCAGGCAGCCCTTCTCACAGTAAGGATTTGTCAAATGGCTTTTGTTTGCACAGTTCCCATGTGCTGCACTGCTGAAGCAGGAATCATTGAGCTTTCCAGGGCACCATGGCTGCACACAGTGGAGAAAAGTTGGAGACTGAGGTTGGGAGTGACTAGAAAAGAACATGAACTGGAGAACTGAAGCTGATAAATCAAGATTTCCAAGGAATTTCTCAGAGTCTGGATGAAATCTGATCTGCATAAATCTAAATGGTTTCATTTTTTTTTTTCACAACCACCGAAACTTATGGGCATCTAAACTTATCAGGCATTTTTCTACTCAGTCTAAAGACACACTTCTGTGTGAACATCTCTATAAATGGTCATAAGGACCTAAGGATAGAGCAGGTGGTAATGGCTTCAAAATGAGAGTAGGTTTAGATTAGATGCTAAGAAGAAATTCGTGACTGCGAGGGTGGTGGGACAGGCTGCCCAGAGAAGCTGTGGATTCCCCACCCTTGGAAGTGTCCAAGGCCAGGTTGGATGGAGCTTGGAGCAACCTGAGATAGAGGAAGGTGTCCCTGCCCATGGCAAGGGGTGGAATGAGATGATCCTTAAGGTCCCTTCCAACATAAGCCATTCTGTGATTCTATGAAATCAATGTCTGCCTCCCACCAGCCGTTCTCTGGAGGACTTCTGGGAGTGCTGCCATTCTTGCTGGACTTGACCTGAGACTGATAGTCCATCTGAGACTGAGTGAGTTGGTTGGACTTGATGATCATATATACATATATGTATATATACACACACAAGTATACATACACACACACACACACACACACACACACATATACATGTATATGCACACATATCTTATTAAATGAGGGTTGAAAAGGAAATGCAGGCACCACATCCATGCAGTTGAATTTGAATCAGGCAGCCCTTCAATGGGTCTCTGTACTGCTGCAGTTCTGGATGCACAGTGCCTCAGTTTTAACTCAGAGGACAGAGATTGCCAATACCTTTCTTGCCTCCCTCAAGAAACCTTAGAGTCAGTCCAGGTTCAGTAGAGCCTAGTGGTTTCCCTGGCTTCTTCCTGGGATGATGACACGGTTGGTTTTGATGGATTTCATGGAATGAAGAGAGATTTGGACTTTGCTAATCATGAGAGATGCCAGTGTGTGTGCACTGGCTGCATATGGGATCCCCGTTAGGTAGATGGAGCCTAGGATCGCAGCTGTACAGGACCAGGTAGGCAGAACAAAGGAAATGCTAGCATCTTTACTAAGGGGCTTTTTTGCATTCAGTGACGCAGATTTCCTCTTTGTGCTCTCTTAAAAAGTCTTCTCTGTTTACCATGAGAGGTTTTTTTAATAAGGTTAAGGACAACTAAATATTGGAAAAACTTACTTAGATTCTCCATCTACTCTAGAATCTCAGTAGAAACTCTACAGCTTTCTCAGAGATGAGGTCATGAAGACATTAATGATTTGATGCAAGATTATTCACACTTTGTTGTCTTGAAAAAAGCTCACCAGATACTGAGAAATTCCATTTACTTTTAATCCCCTTACTTACTTGACCTTCATTATGAAAGAGGTAATTGTCAGATTCAGTGAAGCTGCAGAACTTCCTCAAGTGAGAAATTCATCTATGTGCTATATATATTTTACAGAACAAAATAAAAACCATCAGAATGAGGGTTAGAAAAACTCTGAATACAAGATCCTAGAATTCAGCATTAAAAATCTCATTTTGTAAAACTAAATCAATAACTAAACAATTATCAATGAGTTTTGCTGTCACTGAAATTTTAAATAGTGCTAAAATGTTTTTTTTTTTTTATTTTTTGTTTTTAATTGTTTGGATTTGTTTTTAAAGACTTGTCTTCTCTGCTGTTTGTTGTTTTCTACTGTCTGCTATTTCCATCATGATGCAGCAACAACATAACAATGTTGGCTGAAAGCTAGCTTGAGAATAGACTGAGCCTTCAACGGATTTTTGATGCATGAATATTTTGAGGGGGCATTTAAATGATGTTTGTGCTTCTCGCAGTGTGAAAAAAACAACACTGCCAGGTTTCTTTGATCTACTGGAAACAGGCTATCATAATACAGAAATAGTTAGCTGAAATAAGTACATTCAGGTAGCTTCTTTCTACTTAACTGTGCATCATTTGCTTCTGTGCTCACAAAGGAGGTTTTCATTCAGCTGGGGCAAAGTGCACACAGTTATTGATGGTTCAAGTATTTACTCTTTAAAATGACAGTTCTGAAAACATATTTCTCTCACCACACAGAGAGTGGGAGGGCAGTGGAAAGGAGGAGATAATTGAGGGAGCTGGAAGTGAAATGATGTTAGTGTCTGTCAGATGCCATTTCCATTTTAATGACTGTAAAGAGGAGTGTCAGAGAGCTGCCAGACAGCAGAGGTTTAGGTCACCACTCACAGTGTCGGATGTTGGGGTACTCCGGGCTGGCATTCACTACTGAAGGGAGGAATGTGACTCCTTTGCTCCTTCCCCGGGATGGACTGATATTGCTTCAAGTTTCTGATGTTTCACAACCTAAGGCTTCAGCGAGGTGGGAGCCTTGTTGTGTTTGACAGCCTACAAATGCAAGGGCATCCATCATACCTTCAGTGGGCAAACCTGAAGTCTGAAAGATAAATATTGATGATTTGGTGAAGCAAGCAGCCCAGGAGAGGGGGAGGACAAATAATAACAGGTTGTGCCAGTGTAGGAAGCCTGGCTCTATACACAGTTTAGACCAAGGCACGTGTAGCTCTGATGGGACTGATCCTGAATCGCTGTAGCCCAGTGTCTCACCTCCACGATTTGTAAGCACCATGTCCAAAAGAATTTGGGACAGTAAATATGGGCCATCATACAGATCCTTAGTGTCTCTCCTAAAAGGTCATGCTGGTGCCAAGGAGCTCTGCCTGGATATGTGGCTGCACAGGCTGCTGAATGTCTGGAAATAAGTATTTGGTGCAAAGCTGAAGTAACATTCTGTATGCAGAGCATTAAGACTGATGCTCAGCATGCAAAATGTGCAAATACAGAAATCACATTGTGAGAACTTCCCCCAGTGTGAGCCACTAGGTTCTCTGGGTCTCTTTCTTCCAAAGTTTGTGGGATTTGGGCACACGACTAGAAGAGCTCTTCAAAGGAAAGGTCAAGAAATCCAGCTTTAAAAAGAGAGTTTTCAAATATTCCCAAAAAATATTTGGCCTTTTTATTTCTACTTTAGCAATTCTTGTTATCTGTTTACGTGTTTATTTGAAGTGTCCTTTAGTTATCACTTCTGGTGTTTCAGAAGGTTTCCCAGCTAAATCACTCTTTGTAGGAAGAAAAAAAAAACACTGTTGCCTTTTATCTGTTTTGAACTTGCCAACCTCCTGAATTTTATTGCAGATTCTCTTGTCCTGCCACTAGCTGAGGAAAGAAGCACCTAATTTATCTTCCTTAAGTCATTTCTTTTTATCCTTTCATTATGTCCTTTTGTCTCTCTCCTTTCTAAGGTAACTCTTCCCAATCTTTTCAATCATTCTATATGACAGATTTTTCTTCTCTTTCTTTTTTTTTTTTTTTCTTGTTCCCTAAAGGATCACTTTCATTTGTCATATTTTTCCTTCTTTTTTTATTATTTTCTTTTTACTGTAGTGAAATGATACTTCACAAATTTTTCCAGATGAGACCGCATTTTGATTTATAGGTTGGCTGTGTAGTATTTACTGCATCAATCCCCATCTCAGTTCTTATGAAGCCTCACATCTTGTTTGAATTTTTTTTTTCTTAAAACTACAGCTGCATATGGTGGAGAAATCTGTCTTCACTGATACCCAGATTCCTTTCCTGGGCTGAGACAGTGAATGTATACCCCTGTCAGATGTACAAGTAGTTTAATTTATTTTTTTCCCTTCAGTATGCCTTACTTTGCATTTACTGGCATTGAACTTCATTTGCCCTCACATGGTTTAACTAAGTCTCTTTGAAGTTCCTCACGGATCTCTCTGGTCTGTGCTTGCTAAATAACTTTGTGTCATCTGCAATTTTTGCTAACCTCAGTATTACCCTCTTTCAAGATCATTAATACAGATTTCAAACATGAGATCTAATGCAGAACAATGAGGCGAGGCATCCCACTGTTCACCTTGTGCCACTGACTATTTATTCCTTCCCTTTGTTTCCCATCTTTCACCCATTTTCAGCCCATGTTTGATGCACTCCATGAACACATCAAATAAGTGAAACCATAAGCATGGTTTAGCGTCAGCATGCCTAGCTTTTCTCACTGCTTTGAATACAATTTGTGTGGTAAACACAGTGTGTTTTTTCCCTTTGTCCAAGAAATCCCCTTTTCTTGGGGGACTTGTTTATTTATTAACCTTCAAACATCTCTAGAAATTCTATTTGGTAAACCTAAACTTCGTCACTGTCTGAGAAAAAAAAACACATTTATAGTTAGGGACACAGTTCAACATTTTCAGAAATTTTCAAATTTCTACCTCTGGGAGGACTTTGTCATTTTTATCTCTGAGTAGTTGAGAGTTAGGGAACTACACAAAAAGGTATTCCATTACTTGCCTTTGTGAGAACTTTACTCCTATCTCCAGAAACATCGGCGCATGTGAAAGCACATCTTTTCTGAATAAAAGATTAACCTTGATTTTGCCCCCTATCTTAGGAGGACAATATAAGACAAGACAGCTTTCAGCTAGAAAGGATGTCCCTTCTTCACTATCTCCTGGATGATCAGGCCTGTGCTGCTTCACTGTCTGAAAGCTCCTTCCTCTACTTTATTGTATACATCAAACTCATCAAAGTGACTCCTGCACCATGGATACTCCTCAAAATGAATATGAAACATCTTTTTTTTTTTTTTTTTTTTTTTTTTTTTTTTTTTTTTTTTTTTTCCCCAAACAGTTTGCAATATGAGCTTAAAATTGAGCTGGTTCTGCAAAGAATCTTTTCAGTTACCTAAATAGCCAAAATATCAAGAGAAAAGGAGTATAAATGATGTATGAGTTCAGTCAAACCAAACATGTTTATTATTTGGAAGAAATGCTTATAGAAAAAGTTTACTTACTGTTTTAGAACCTCTGCTCAGGAGCCTTCATAATGGGCTGGGAAAAAAGGGAGATGTCACCACTCGAGTATCAGAGAGCTGACACTGATATTGATCCTACTTCCTCCTTTTATCTTGGAAATCTTACTTTACAATAGCAACTTACAATCCATAAACATTTAGGCATTGAATTCTTGTGATGTTCCCTGGGAATGTGTCTCCTCATATGACGAAGTCTCAATTCTGATCCATTTATTAACACATAGCTTCATTTTTTAGGTTCTTAGTCACTTTTGCAAGATCCACAGAATGGATTTTGTATGTGGGAGGAAGAGAATTAGTTAGTTCTTTGGGGCAGTCTGTAGGGAAGTGGTGGTGACATCACCCTTGGAAGTGTTTAAAAAGTATGTAGATGTGGTGCAGGGGATATGGGTTAGTGGTGGACCTGGCAGTGGTGGGTTAAAGACTGGACTCAGTGATCTTAGAGGTCTTTTTCAAACTTCTATGATTGTATGAAACGCTGAGAAATATCCCTCTCACTTCAAAATTTTTCCGTCTTAACCTCGCCAGTAAAGAGGAATTTACTTCCATTTGGGATGTTCAAACATAATCCCTCTTCCTCGTCTTTATGGAAACAAACAAACAAGCTCAGGCAAAAGTCTTTTTTAAAATTATTTCTAAAGTTGGGATGAAGGGACTTAGCTGTGTTTTTATGTCTTAAGTCTTAGATCCACCTTCCAGCATGTGGGGGATCTGAGTTAGATCCCTCTTGTGCCTGAGGAGATTCAAAAGCACAGTGCTTATCTTCTGATGCAGGAACATTTCAACAGCAGTGATTCACAAAGCCTAATTTTCAAATATCCAATTTGTCTACGGTCTCAGCACTTTACTAAAAAGGTAAGAGAACTGATTTTAAGTTTCTGCTTCAAAGAAGGCAGGATGATCCTTCAGTTGCAGAACTCTTCACTCATCGAGTGCATGGATGTTTTTTCTGCCATTTGCAATGCAGAAGGAGCGTCCCTGGTTCCTCTCCTCTTGGGTTGACTTCTTTCACGTGTTCTGCTTGAGGAGAAGGTTAGCTATTTAGATAATTATTGATAAGGGGAGTTCATTTCTGGTTCTTCTCCCATATTTCGCACTAGAAAGTTTAGAGAACTCCTACATAAGCTCGAGGCCTTCCCTAAATCCAGTTTTATTCACTTAGCTCTTCTATGTCTCCCATAGAAAGTCTAACTGTAGCTCTGCCGAAGTATAAAGGTTTGTCTAAAATTCAGGAAATTAAATGTCATTTGTCTCTGGAAACTTTACGCTGGGTTCTCAAGTCACGACTTCAATCACAAAGTGACATAATGACTCCTGAAACAAAATTTAGTTTTAGGAATCTGTGCTTGTCATTTATCTTGAACTTTATGAGAAACTAATGTCACATCTCCAGTTTTTGTCAAGAGCATACTTTTGAGGAAATCTGGTTTCTCCCAGTTATTGCACAGCACTGAGGGGTCTCAAAATCTTTTAAATCAAGCAAAACTAAGAGATGCTCTTGAAAAATATATTTGATGTCCTGCAGAACCTGTTGCATCCCATTTGATAGGTCTAGACAAAAAATAATCTGAAAAAAAATTCTTTTAAAATGTAAGATGGCCTTCAACTGCAGCTGTTTCACTCTGCAGAGCTGCTCCTCTTGCACCGTACTCATCCCTTGAATGGACAAATTATTGAACTAGAATAGGTGCCTCAGTTTATGTGAGGTGTATTCCACAGTTGTCCTGATCTTGCTAAAGCATGGCAATTTTCTTCTCTCAAATAGTGGCTGACCATGCCTTTCTTGGTGAAAGCCTGACAGCATATCACTTGACCGTAAAAGAAAAAACTTTCTTGTGCAACCCAGATTGCAAAATACCTTTAGCCTCTTTACTGGAGGGAAAATTAAATAAAATAAAAAAAGTGTTAAATCAAGTGCCAGAGAAACCATTGAACTACCGCAACTACATTAGTTGTCTAATGGTAGTTCCTTTTCTGTAGGTGGAGAGTCACTTAATAAAGAGTGAAGACAGTCAGTAAGATTTACAAAACTGGAATAATTCATACTTGGCAAGTTTCACAAATATTCCTTTTTTTTCTTTAAACATTGCTTTCACCACAGAACTCTTTCCCAAGCCACAATCCCTAAATTAAGAAATCTAATAAAACATATGTAGTCACTTCTCTTTTAGGAGTGAAACAAACCTCTGTGGGATTTTTTTTTTTTTCTTCTTTTAAAGAAAGAGAAATTAGACTGAACTAATCAGCATAATTTGTATGGGGAACATTATGACTCATCATGAGGAAATTCTGCTTCATCTCTATTTAAAAATAAATAAAAAATGAGGATTTTTAAATTTACCGAAAGAAAAGGAAGATTAACTGTGCTCTGAATGCAAGAGCTTTCCAGGACACCAAATAAGTCTTCTATAAACTGATTTGCCTTTCTGACTGCGATTTAGTAGAGTGACACCTAATTTGTTCTGAGAGTCATTGATGCCTCCAACACAATGGAGGATGACAGCTTGCATAACCTCTCTTTCAGCTCTCATCTCATTTATTCCGTTTGAAGTCGAGTTCCGACAAGCGAGAGGCACAGAATTAATATTACCTTAGATCAGCTCAGTCTCCAGAGGGAGCAGCAAAAGCTTTTCTGGAAACAATAAACCCTTTAAACATGACAGGAGGAATAGGACCTTAGGAGGTATCTGAAAGTATCCATTATTAAAGAAAGAAAAAAATATGTATATCTATGTGGGTCACTTTGATTGTGGTTTGGTTTTTTTTTTTCACCTTAACAACAAAAGATGAGCTACTGCCAGTCTTATGAACAAATTTAAAGATGTTGGATACTTTGTGGTTAACATCTATATTATACACACACAACACACACACATACATACATATGTTTTCTTTTTTGTTATTGTAGCAGAGTCCCTAGCCATGGATGGTATTTGTTTTGACTTTGAAATTCCCTGCTTGTTTGATCTGGTTCCTTTCCAATTTAAGATAAAAAAATCAGGAAGGGAAATTCCCATCACATCTGATAGTTTATAAGGTCAAATTTAATTATTGCAATTTGCATTTAAAATTAACGCAACACTTTTAAAGTGAATCAGAGGAAGCCAAAGAGATTATTTGTGCAGACAGCTTTGTAGAAGGAACAAAAATAAAGATGCATGACAATGTCTGTGTACGCTTTAATCTGTGGTCTACAGAACATCGGCATGGATAAAACTGGCACAATTCCGTTCAAGTAATAAAACTACAGCGAATTATGCCAGCTAGCGGTCAGTCCTTATATATGTATTTAAAGTATACCTATATTTAATATTTATATTATATCTATATATGGATAATGTGTTTGAGTTCAGTTGACAATTGAGATACTTAAGGGGGAAAAAATAATATATATATGTATGAATGTTTATAAAGACTAGAAATGGTGCTGTTTATCTAAAATTTTCATATCAAGCTACAACTGAAGAAAGGAAAAAAAAAACAAAAAAAAAAACCCTGGGGTTTTAACAGCTAAGAGTAGGTGGTATTAAAACAAGGGCTATCCATTAATAAATTATCTACCCAATGGATAAGTCTTGCAGCATCTTCTTTTCGTGAATTCTCAGTGGACTTCAGATTTCTATCAGCAGACACCCAATTTACATGTGAATCGTGATTTCATCATATCATATCCTGTCACTCCACTAGGAATAATTTCCTGTCATTCCACTGTGAATCATTTCAGGAAAGTACAGATGACTTAATAATTTACAATTAAATAGTTCATGTCATGCTGGAGCAAACCATGTGAAAAGAATCAGTGTATTTGCCACACAAATGCAAATACCTCTGGGAGATTCAGGGTGGAGAAGAAGAGAAAAGAAGGGAGGAGGAAGAGAAGAAGAAAAGGCAATAATTTAATGATGGACAGGAGAATGGCAGCATGTAGCAGGACAGTGGAGTAGGAGCCCAATTTTAATAGAAGTCAGAAAGCTAGATGTAAATGAGGATGTTAAGTGGGTTGGAGAGAAGGCAGCCCAAATATCTCTTTGATAGGAAGGGTGATGTAAACCTTTCCTGTTCTGCTGAATACAGGAGAACACTTAACAACCTCAAGGGACAAGCTGTAGGCCTTCTCAATGAACAATTTACTAAATGAAAATCACTTGTCTTCCCCCCAGTCTCTTCTCCTTCATGTACCCACCCCCACTATTTAATTTTTTTTTTTTTAATAGGCTTTGAATTTTAGCGTCTTGTTAGAAGTTCAACATTATTTGTCAGCAGCTTTGAGAGGTTCTACATATGGCTTTGTGCTAAGATATTCACTTTGGCTGTGCCTTTTATCTTATTTGTGATGTGTGGCCAGCTCCACTGCATTCCCCTCCGCCTAGAAGAGAAGAGAGAGGAAATATATTCTTGTGGTCTTTGATACAGTACTATTAGTTCTCTTTTCTGGATGGGATTCATCTTCCTTAGCTTTAGACAGTTACAATACAGATGTCTCTGTCTGAGATACCCATCACTGTCTCTCTCTTTATGGTCTATGGAAAAAAAAAAATGCTGTAAAGGGAGACCATTCAGACCTACATTAAATCCTTTTATTCAAAATGAGATAAACTTCACTCTAAAATTGCTTATTTCATAAAATCATAGCATCATGGGATGGTTTGGGTTGGAAAGAACCCTAAAGATCATCCAGTTCCAACCCCCTGTCATGGGCAGGGACACCTTCCACTATCCCAGGTTGCTCCAAACCCCATCCAACCTGGCCTTGGACACTTCCAGGGATGAAGCAGCCACAGGTTCTTTGAGTAACTCATGCCAGTGTCTCACTACCCTCATGGTGCAAAAATTTTGTTTAACCTAAATATGCATTTTCCTTCTATAAATTTCTCTCTATAATTTTGGTGGTTTTTGTTTGGTTTTGGTTGGGGCTTTAAAAAACACAACAAACCAAACAAACAAGCTATGATAAGAGCCCAGATGGAAATGTCTACAAGCTGGACATTCTAAATTAGGTGCAATTAATACAATATTCCAAGTAAGCTTATTTTGGTAATAATATAGAGGATATAACAGGAGGGATGCTGGAAAGGGTTTTTGAGCACAAAGATGAATACACCTCTGCAAAGCAAAGTAAACAGACAAAAGGTGACCTTCTAACCAAGATCCAAAATAAAATCACTTACCTACTAGACAAACATCTCTTGGAAAATACATTCTACCAGGGTGAGTCATCATGAAGAAGGGCAAAGCTCAGAACACAAGGCAGAGGAAGGCAGACAGAAAAAATTAGTCCTTTGATGGCATTTAACAGTCAGGGCAAATTAATTCCTTTCATCGCATTAATTTACTCATATACAACAAGGGCAAGGCAAAAGGTATCATACATCTCTACAACCATGCTTTAAACTTGCTTGTTAAAAATTCTTTGGGTGTGAAAGAAGAAATAGTGGAGAGGGGATGAAAAATGCAATGTCTCACTAGGATAATCTTTACCGTAAGATTTGTCTCCAGCTTGTAAGGAAACTTGAGCAATCCTATGTATAAATTCTCAATCAATTTTAAGAGCAGAAACCATATGAAAGAGTGGTGCCTGGTTAGATACTTCTCTGAATGTAGGGTACATTGGATAGTGGAAAGGTAAATTAACTCCCAAGGGAGTTAGCTTCCAGTTATGCCATGTAATGCCTGAAAATGGTCAAACAAGTTACATCAATAAAAGACCTCACATATTCAGTGGAATTTATACCAAAGATCACTGTAATTTACAAATAGCAATTAATTCTCATTATGTCACCACGAGACATAACTGATAAAAGCAATTTAATCTGTGGGTGAACTTGTAGCCCAGAACAAAATAAATAAGAACAAAATAAAATGCCTGGATCTCATGGCTCTATTTCAGAGGAGTACATACAGTGAATCCAAGTTACATTCTGTAAGTCTTTCATCTAGCTTCCCTCCAGAGAGTGAGATTGAAAATGTAATGATAGAAACTGTCTTTATGACGGTAACACCGTGGTTATAGAAGCCCTCCAGGACTGGGAAAGCTATGTTCAATTCCTCCCTGCAGGAATTTAATCTATTTTCCCTTCTTACATCTGAGGAATCTTGAAATTTTTTTGTGCTAGATGACAAAGCTTCAACAGGGCACCAGAAATGTGCAACTGTTCTCCTTAATTCATAATAAGGAAGTATCTTGTGCATTATTTTACAAATAGGGTACAAGCATTCCCTGCTCTGAAATAATTTTAGTTTTATAGGCATGAATTAAAGATTAATTAATTAGACTCAAGGAAAAAGAATAAAACCTAAGTGAATGGGTATGTCCTTGAATGTCCAGCTAGAAATAGACTCCAGTTCATACTCTTGATTCTTGATCTCATCCAGCTGATAAAAACCCCCCTCTTATTCTCTTTGTTATCAGGCTCTCCCAGAAGGATGGAGATGACATTTGAAATATTATAAGAAAAAAAAGGAAATTAAAACTGGGCCACTAATATTTTTAGGGCTTTCTTGAATCACCAAAATTTTGTATGAATGTCACAAAAAGACATCTAATGCTTAAAAAAAAAAAAAAAAAAAAAAAAAGAGGTGGTTGTAAATAAATGTGATAAATATGTCCCAGAGAAAGATTTGGGACTCCAACCATGACATGCTGTGGTACATTCCAAATACTGAGCAAAGTGTCTAAGATTCAGAAAAAGATAAGGTCTCAAATGTATATTCTTGTTTTTCATGCTTCTCAACCAAGCATGTAGGATGCCTTTGATATGAAGCAGATCCAAATGCACTGTGCAGGGGTCCCGGGCAGCTGACACAGGATTCCAGCTTTTGCTGTTGCTGTAGGATCTACCTACAAGACCTGCAGGCCCTTTGGTGCCTCTTGCCCTGACAGGTTTGCAGCCCTACTGCCAAAGCATCTTCCTTGTGCCTGTACATCCATTTTTTTTTACCACACAGTGAGAGGGAAGTGCTATGGTCTGTATCTGCAAAGGTAGATGTGAATTACGGATAGCAAACTAAAATGTATGACATGACATATTAGAAATTTGTGCCCCTGGTTCAGCCTCGTTACTGCCTTTTCTGTGGTATGGGATCTCTTTCTGATGTATCTGTATCACCAAGGGTTATTCTCAACAACTCTAGCTAGAATTGTAACTCATGGCCACCACATACAGGCTGGGTAATTGTATTTTCTTCTCTTGGCAAAGCCTTGGACGTGCTATTTGTCTTAGAAAATATTAGTATTAATTATTAGTAGTATTTCACATCACTGTCCATTTCCTCATTAAGGGGTGAAATACTTAAGTGCATGTACCCACATTAATTTTCATTAATGATGCCAATTAGCAAGTGGTTATAAACTTTTAATAATGTTGTAGCTATATAAATCCTTATTGGGATTAATTTTTATAAGCTGCGTAATCAGCTAAACTACTGAATTATTCTGCTGTGGATTTGTCACTTCTGCCACAAGTTCATTAAGCAATGTTTAGGGTCTTAGGCAATTTTGTCCCAAACTAAAAACATAAACTGCAAATATTTGGGTAGAGGAGAGGAAATGAAAAGATTTGGTTCTGTTTCATTTTGGAAGGCAGGAAGAGATGGGTGTGTTTTATCTGTTCAGCACCCAAAATACCCTTGGGTAAACAGAATTCTTCAGGGACTTCAAATGTGGTGAATTTGCTTCAGCTTTTGTATTTTTCCTTATATATTTGTTTCACGATGAAGGAAACAAAACACAAAAATATTAACAAAAAATAAAAAGGATGTTGTGAAAACAAGAACTTCTAATCTCTGGGTGATATTATGATGCAAAACCTTGTGTGTCTCCTGTCCTGCATGCTCTGGGCTCCCCCACTCAGCCTCCAGCTGTCACTTTGCAAAGGTGTTGGTCTTCAGTGGCTCCTGGGCTGCATCTTTCAGGCTCATGGAGATGTCAGACACTCCAATGTTTTCAAATGGATTTAGACATCTCTGTTCAAGTGTCTAATCTGTTGCAGTGAAATGAAACATTTCAGTTCTCTCAATAAAACAATGTATTGTGGATTTCTTTGAGAATTGTCTTTTTTTTTTTTTCTCAGATGTCTGTTTTCAGCTAACTCAAATATGCTGGTTTTGGAGGGGTTGGTGGGGAGTTCATCCCTGAGGTTTCATCCAGGTCTAGCTGTGAGAACAAAGGGTTGTCCTGGAACACCTCATTTCAGACTCCTCTGTTTAAAAATTTTGTTTGTATCCAAAACTTACCAAGCTGATGACACAGAGGAGAATGGATTACAATTTTTTTTTAGTGTCGTTATACCTTAACGTCTATTAATCACAGTAATTTCACCAGTGTTTTTCTGCAGAAACAAAACCCAGCAACAATTATTTTTCAGTTAGAATTTCAGAGGGACAAGAGCAAGATAACTTACAGAAATGAAGAAAAAGGTTCTGTAGAAGGCATGCAAAACCACAACTGGTGTTTGACAAATGCGGAAGACAGCTCTGCTTTATCTAACAGAAACAAAGGCAGCAGGTTAGTGAGTAAGTAGAAAAATTCATGTCAGAATAAGTGCGGAGAGACTTCTGAAAATATGAATTAAATTATGGATGTTCCCTAAAACTTCTCACACAGCATTGCCATATCCATGTGAATGTTACAGCCTAATCCTCCCACCACAGAAGGAGCACAAAGGCATAATGTTGCCATTATTTTTAAACATGACCACATTTTGTCCATTATCTAGGTTTCCTCTTTTCCCAACCATATAATTCCCTCATGCAGGCTTCTACCTTCAAATGAACAAGCTAATAATCAAAATTATTCAACTATTGACACTGTTCTCCATTCACTCAAGTCATTTAACACCTGTAATATGCTTCACCTTGTAGCACTGTAACATCCTTGCTTGTTTGTGAAACAGATATCAGCTCCCAAACGCCCCTGGCTTGGCAGAGAGAAATGGCGCCATCACAATTATCATGAATCAGTGCATCCAGCACCGTTCTATGTGCCTTGTTTTAACCCAATAATAATTTTAATAATAGGGTTATGGCTGCCTTGAACTATTGGAGAAATCCCTGAGTTAGTGCCAGTTGAGTTGATGTATCCACCCAGACGGGTGGAAAGCCACACACAAGCACGTGCTTATGCTCCTAGAGCAGGGGAGCTTCATTAGTAAAGGTTTCCATCAGGTAGAAGGACTCACAGAGTGTCCAGCTCCAGAGGTCACACCGCCCACACTGCCGAGTGAAGCGTCTGCTCCCTCAGCTGCTGTACGTTCGCAATTACATTTCTGATTAGATGTTCATTCGTCGGCACATATCTTTCAGAAATAAAGGTTTTGAGTGAGGTATGAGACAGGGAGCTTCATCACCCCATGTTCTTTCCACGGGAGAGGGAGGGAGGGAGGGACAGCACAGTTCGTGGGGGCTGAGTCATATCTTGAATGGAGGATGTTGTCCCGGCAGTGCTGAGGTGACCTCTTCTCTCCCTCTTTATAACTGCAAAGGAAGCCTGAGATGAACAGCAGCATAAACTGAAGGCCTAAGCTGGTGGAAATGAGCTGAGTTTTTTTAATTTTTAATTGTCATTAAAAGGCAATAATGACTGCCAGCTCTCACACCGCTGTTGGTTTCTTCTGTGGGACCAGGATCTTTTTATTTGCTTTCTTTTGCTTGCAGGTCACCTGGCTTTAATTCAAGCTCAGTAGTTTAATATTCAATGAAAGAACATGTAAGATGCCTTTTCCTGCACTTTGCCATCCTGAACAGGGCACTGCCTGTTTGTTTACCTCGTTGGGAACTTTATGCATGTTTTTTAAGCACCGTCAATTACCATTCACAAAACAACTAGCACATAATTGTGTGTATTTTCAGATCAAGGCACAAACGCTTGTGCCAGTACCTGTTAGATTTGATTGGACAAGGTCACACAGAAGAACATTAAGAAATGGAGACAGAGATGTCAAAGCATTTCCAACGGCAACAGCAACCGCCCCGCTCATATCAACAGGGGGGAAATGGAAGCATAAACCAAATTGCATCCAAATGATTGCAATTGGAGCACATGTGTTATGGGAAAGGTTTGAAGTTAGCACATGTGCTGATATAGCAATATGACGATGAAGGGGAAAAAATTCCAGCATTCAGTGTCTTTGCAGCACAGATGGTTGGGTTTGCTTTGCTGGCCTAGCTGCTCATTAAAATGAATCAGATGAATCTGGCTATCCCAAACTGTTAGTATATGTCTCTGCCTTATTATCCTGTGCTTTGCAACAATGATGATACTATTCTGCCCATGGGCCAAATAATGCTTCAGTGTGGATCACACGATATACTGGTGGTGGGCTGTCGATGCCTTGAATAAAAATCCACTCTGCAGTGAAATCTAGGAAAGGCTGCAAAGCACCAACTGGATTATATCTGGGTGAATCATGTTTTACAAAATCACTCAGTAGGTACTACACAGCCTGTAAGCAGCTTTTAACCTGTGGTTAATTGCAACGTCACAAATGACACCCACTTTTGGGAACTTACTTGCCTTTCGTGTTTGGACTGTACTGAGTGGTAAACTAGCAGGGTATCTTTTATTTTTGTGTTCTTTTTCCTTTGTAATGTGGCTAAGGACATGTATAATGTAAAGAACACCACAGCTTTCCTCTTTTTCTTTTCTTTTTTTTTTCTTTTTTGTTTCTCTTTTTCTTTCTCCTTTTTTTTATCTTTTTTTTTTTTCCCTTCCAGAGAATGAATAACAGTTATGAAGAGTGGGGTGATATATGGTCCCTCTACACAGTCATAAAGTGTAAATTTCCAACATGAGATGCCTGTGGGGAGGGTAGAGTTTCCTTCAGCCTCACAAGTCCCACTGATGTTAATAAAGGAGGCATGTCTACAACACCCCTCGCTGAATAATTTACATCTGCACAGACAGAAAGTCAGAAGGCAAAGCTGGAGACACATCAGAAAGCTGGCTTTAAATCAAGTCAAAAGTTTGCCTGTGTTTGTGGGTGGTTTATTATTATAAAAGGAAATCAATGCAAATTGAAATTAAAGCTGTCCGCTCAGCTTTGAGGGTTTCAGGAAGGGGTTTAATGGGAGGGGTAGGAAAGTAATATGTATGAGGCATGGCTGAAAGATAAAGAGAGGTTTAAGAAGGGAAATGAAATGCAAAGGTTAAATGAACACCAAAGAGTGATATGAACTACAAAGCAAAGTTAAAGTAATTCTTTCACAAATTTATTATTTTGTTAGTCAATAAAGAGGAAAAAAAATCCAGTGAGTTTGTTCAAAATGGTGGAGATTTGAGAATTAAGAATTGTTTTGAGTTAGTGGCTGTGCTTTAGACCAACAATTAGTACCAAGCCTTCAAAAGAATCCAGGTGCCAAGCCATAGACTGCCAGGGGCACCATTAAGAATACATCTTATGGCATTAGGTTCTTAGAGGCACACAACAAAAGAGGCACATAACATGGTGGTACCTTAGCCAGCCCTGGATGGACCAGCTGAGGTGCAGAAAGAATATTATTCTGTTAGTGCAGCCAATTCTTACTGCTCTGAAGATGCACTTTCACTGAATACTCAGCATTAGCATCCTGCCCAAACCTTAACTGATTTCCTATGGGTGACTGAAAGCCACCATGAAGATCTCTAGAAATGAATCTAAGTGAGTGGGTGACAAAGGTCCAGATCCCCATAAGGGATAAAGTGTTGGATCCCCTCTGATTTTCTGGATGGGGAGGAACTATTTCCCCTCTGTGGAGGTTTGTCTGATCCAGCCATTCAAGCCATGGGTGAAACCTTCAGTTTCTCAAAAGACTTAGAAATTATCCCTCACAAAACAGTTCCCTCTCAGTCTAAGCACGTACAGACCAAGAGCACTCATGAGAATCACAGTATGACAGAATCACAGAAGGAGTCAGGCTGGAAGGGACCATGGTGGGGTCATCTGGTCCAACCTCCCTGCTCAAGCAGAGTCATCCCAGAGCACAGGGCACAGAACTGTGTCCAGACAGATCTGGAATATCCCCAGTGAGGGACACTCCACACCCTCTCTGGACAATCTGTTCAGTGCTTGGTCACTGCCCAGGACTGAAGTTCTGCCTCATGTCCAGGTGGAGCTCCCTGGGCTCAGTCCCTGCCCGTGGCTCTGCTGCCACTGCTGGCCCCCGGAGCAGAGCCTGGGCCCTGCTCGGAGCCCTCCCTGCACACAGGGACAGCCAGGGCTGAGGGCCCCTCCCAGCTGGGGCTCCTCTCCAGGCTGAACAGCCCTAGCTCCCTCAGCCTTGGCTGAAGCAGCCTCCTTTTCAGCCTTCTCATAAGAGAGATGCTCCAGTCCCTTCATCATCTTTGTAGCCCTCTGGACACACTCCAGGAGCTCCCTGTCTCTCTTGTGCTGAGGAGCCCAGATCTGGGCACAGCACTGTGGATGTGCCTCACCAGGGCTGAGCAGAGGGGCAGGATCAC
>VZTF01000174.1:44780-85709 GCA_013397755.1 Cnemophilus loriae
GCCTCACCAGGGCTGAGCAGAGGGGAAGGATCACTCCCTGACCTGCCGGCATCCGGGATCCCATTGACCTTCTCAGCCCCCAGGACACTCTGCTGGCTCATGGACAGCCTGTTGCCCACCAGAACCGCCAGGTCCTCCTCCTCAGAGCTGCTCCAGCAGTTCCTCCCCAGGAGCAGGACCTGCCTTTGCTCTGTTGAATTCCAGCAGGTTCTTCTCTGCCCATCTCTCCAGCCTGTCGAGGTCCTGCTGAAGGGCTGCACAACCTTCTGGGGCATGAAGACTCAGGGTAAGCCAAGGTTTTGGCTGCTCTAGATCAGTTGAGTATTCACATGTCCGTTTCATCATAGCTTTGCAGGATCACAGTATGGTTTGAGCTGGAAGGGCCCTTAAAGTTCATCTCATTTTAACCCCCATATCATGCACAGGGACAACTTCCACTAGACCAAGTTGCTCAAACTAGACCTATTTACTGGGCTGGACCCCTTTTATCCAGCTGAGGAGACTCAATATGCTGACAGACTTATTGTTTGACCCATCTTATGCGCCCGTCTTTAAATAAGATGAAACAGTCTACACAGTTTTTTGGGTTTTTTGTTTGTTTGTTTGTTTGTTTGTTTGGGTTTTTTGGGGGTTTTTTTTAGGTTAGATAGCTAACTTAATTTTGAACACCAAAGCTCCAAATATTTTTGTTGTAGACTGAGGTTCTGCTGCTGCTAAACAAGTCAATCAATGCAGAGTTTAGTTACATTTGTGGGTCAGGGACTTTGTGCTGTTTTCCCTTACCTTTTCTTGGTGTTAATGTGTCCACTGAGCTAATGTCAAAGCTTCCTGGAAAATACCCAGCCCCTTCCAGATGGGTTTCTGGAGTACTGCTGGGGTGTTTGCTGGAGCAGCACTCTTACAGACTGGCCCACATCATCCTAGAATGGGTTGCTTGTTCTGCACCCCTCGCTCCAGGACTGACTCTAGTGCCGTTGCAAACACATCTGTGACAATGACAGCTCCTCTGAGACCTTGTTTCCTCTCCTCTGTCTGTCCCTATTATCCATCCTGCTCTAACAGCATTGTGTAAAAGTTTCCATGGTCTGTAATTTCGTCATGACTAAGGGTGAGCTCTATTACTTCTGTTTTCATTCTACACTAAGAAGCAAGAAAAAAGCGTCTTAATCCAAACTGAAGTGACCACTGCTTTGCAAAGCTGACACATCCCACATAGCTCTTCCGTGTTAAGCAGAATCATCTGTTTCCCAGTTCAGTAAGTCACAAAGTAACGCTTTTTTTCTTTACTTCTTTTTTTTTTAAATACAATTTTTTTCCCCCTAAGATACCAAGCTTGGTGACAGTTTAGTTGGAAAATGCACGATCTGAACAGATGGAGGAAAAATCTTTCACAGAAAATATACTCCTATTTCTTTAACTGATGTTTAAGATGTTTTTCAGTAGGTAGGAACCTGCTGAATATTTAAAAAGGTTATTGTTCTGCCATTATCACTACACCACTGTGAAATTACAGAGTGATTTTGAATGAAACAAAATGAACTTCATAGAAGTGTTGGGTGGATGTTTATGATAGCAAATTGTCTGACTGTTCTTAAATCAGCTGCTTTCAATAGGAAGTGGGCTGTCTTTCCTCAGTGCACTCGTCTTTGGTTCAGAGCCAAGAACTGGGAAAAAAGAAAGAAGTTTGCAATAAATGCAGGAAAATGGGGAGGGCAAACTGAAGTTAAAAGGAAATTAAAATATTGTTTCACTACACCTCCATATTTCACTGTTTAGTTTGATGTCAGTGTCACATAAACATGTTTGTTCCCTAAGAGGAATAAGAAAGAAGTCCCTGGTAAGGAATTTATATGTTGTCTCAGTGTAAGTTGTTTTATTTACAAGCCTGGCATAAAACGGTCAAACAGCAGGCAAGATAATCTATTCTTCTTGGAATCTTAACCCTGTGCTAAGTTCCTAGGAAGCAATTTAACATTCATAGATAAATCTAAGCAAGAGCCCAAGAAGGAGGGCAATCTTTCCTTATGTTTTTATGTATTCTCGCTCCTTGACGTCCCTCTGTGATATCTCTCCATAATTCTAATCTAATATTATTACCACCTTTTCCACAGAATCGTGCTTCTTGTCAATCAAGTGCAGGAATTTTGAAGTTTAGGTGTTTTCAGTATCAAGAACTACACTTGAGCTAACCACTCTAGATTACCTCTACAGTTTACGGAGAAAAAAATATCTGCTTGTGGGAGCAGTCTGTCTCAATCTATTATTTGTCAGGATGGGGGTGCTCAGTGAACAAGATGCAGCTTTGCCAAAAAAATAGCTGGGAATTCTGATGGCCAGAAGGTTGAGCAGGACTCACCAGTGTTCCTGTGCAGTGAAGGTGGCCAGCATCACTCTGGGCTGTGTGAGCAGGAGTTGATCAGGGGGACAGAACTCGTGAGACATACGAAGAAGTTGGAAGTTTCACTTTAAGAGAAGAATAAGCTGGATCTTACTTCTGTCTGCAGCTACCTAAGTGTAGGGAAGCTGGTGTTGCTGGTGCAAGTTAGAGGTGGGAAATTTTGGCTACATATTTGGAAAAAATGTAGATGATGATAAGGGTGGTTAAGCACTTCAGCAGGCTGCCCAGGTAAAATCTCCTTTTTTGAGGGTGTTCAAAGCTTGATTGTAAAATGCACTGAGGAACCTCATCTAATTGCCTGTGCTTTGAGAGGTGGTTTAAAGGCTTCCAGAAGTCCTTCCAAGCGCCTCTGAAGCTATGATTTGTGCCCCATAAGTTTGTGTGGACCTTGCAATTATGAAGAAAGCTGAAGGGCCATAAAGAAAATTACTCACTCCCATGTAAACCTCTCTGTTTTATGACCTCCTCCATTGTCATACCTTCAGAGCCAAAATCAATCACTCTTTTATCTCTACATTTATTGGTGTGCTCTCTAACCATCTGCCAGTGTAGAGGACCATAGCATCAGTGCATCTATGCCATGACAGGCTGATCTGTTACTGGTTCTTGTATTTAGCAGTCAAAATAAACTATTTTAACAAGACTACAAATATTGTGGCTGAGACATAACCATTTTTCTGTAGCCAAACAAGAAAGAATGAAAAGACTTGAGGAAACAATTATTTTTGTCTGATATGGCCTCAAAACCCAAGAAAGAGCACACATCTTGTGTGTGGAAAGAAACAATTCATTCTCTCACTCTCCCAGTGATGGAGAGACGAGGCTATAACCAACAAGGTGATTTCAATTTTACTTCATAAGGTTTGTTTCCTTTTTCTTTCTCAGCTTTTCTCATTGAAGTGAAACAAATTAAATTAATGAAGTTTCAGGGAGACAGCTCTGATTCAGGGGCATACTTATTCATGAAATAGTTTTCCAGTGAGTATAATAATAATCCCTAAACTGAAAATGTCTGCAATGAAAACCCTGTCAGCTGTCAGGAATAGATTAGCACAGCTTTACTTGGCTAGAAAGACCCCCAGGAACTGTTGTGCTGGACTATCAGCTTTGGGTCTATATTCCAAAATCTCATTGTTTTCAGTGTGTCAGTCAAGAATGGTCAGAGAACAGTGGTCAGACAGGAGGAAGGAGGAAAATGGGTTTTACCTGTGGACTGAATGAGATACATTGGGATCTCTAGGCTGAAAAATTCCAGCTGAGAGAAACCCAGCTGAAGTCTGTAAAGAAGTCTGTACAGAGGCCTGTAAAGCTGTGTCATGGAGAAGCAAGAGTGGGAAGATTTCTACTGTATCTTATAGTGCAAGAATTATAAGTATCAAAAGAGCCTGTCAGAGGGTGGCTTCTGAAGAAACGAGCAATTTCATCTTTGCACAACACGTATTTAAGGTGCCATGGGACTGCTGTGGGTGCTACAGGTTGACATCAGCTCAACGAGAGACTAGGTTTCACGAAGTCTTGCAAAATATGTCTGTCTATTAAATACAAATATCTAGCTCAAATAATTCCAGGCACTGAAGTTTCTAAGTTTCTTACAGATTTTGATTCATTGAGGAAAGTCTGTATCTTATCTTGTAGCCCATCCCTGGGCTTCTGGTTTCCAGTAATTGTTGGTGACAATGGCCAGATGGACTAGAATGGTTACTCATATGACTATTAAGAAGTGCTTCAAAGAAAATACAAAAAGCTTCTGAAAGGCCAGCATTTGCTGCAGAGACAAACTGATGTGGGACAGAGCTTTGTCTTCATGCTTTTGAGATTTGGTGTCACCTTGGAACACAGCCGCAGCTTTTGAAAATTAGTAATTTCAGTTATTCCAATATCAGACAAAAGTGAGAAGTATTTTCTTGAATAGATGTGTGTTCTCTTTCATTTTCTGGCTGCCATGGTTTCTTGCCATTCATTAAGACTATTATAGTGAGTAATCATATTGTGAAATTAGCATTAATAACAGAAAATATTTACAGATCGCTCTTTAGCCAATTCTTTACATAAATGATAAAAAAATACTTCATTCTGCTGGTTGTAGAAAGAAAATCAATACTACATCATCATCCTGCTGAGATGCAAAACACAGGATGGAAAAAATAAAATCCCTAAAATTAAATTTATAAATCCATATTTAGAAGCCTGTGTGTATACCCTAAAATTTGTCAGCAACTCAGAGGTTCCCTGTGGAGTTGGCAAGAGAATTCGGAAGCTGTTACAACACAGTTTGAGGCTTGAGTGGGCTCCTCTTTTCTGAGCTGACCGTACTATTTCCAAAGCCAGTTTTGTGCATGGCTCTACTACAACAGATACCCTGAAGCTTACACCTATCTACAAAACAGTTAGATAATTTTCTTGAGGAGCAATATCTCAAGGAAAACTCGCTGACACTTGCATTCCACTCATGTCATTTTATCTTCCACTTCATTGTTATTATTATTTTATTAATTATTTGCTTTTTTAGTAACTTTAAGATCAGAGTCTTTACTGTAGGGGTGGTGAGGCACTGGAAGAGGTTGCCCAGAGAAGCTGAGTGTTCCATTCCTAGAAGTGATCAGATCCAGGCTGGATGAGGCTTGGAGAAACCTGGGATAGAGGAAGGTGTCCCTGCCCATTGCAGAGGTTTGGAACAAAATGATCTTTAAAATCCCTTCCAACCCAAACCTTTCTGTGATCCTTTGGTTGAGATTCCATGGATTTTTATCATTCTAAAGGAAGTCTTGTTTTTTCAAGTGTTCCCCTAGATGGACCTGTTTACTTATGGCTATTGGGAAAATCATCAAAGATGTGAAACATTTCTTTCTTTCTGGGATTTAGTATATAAAAAGTAAAAAATATTAAGCTCCAGATCATATGCCTATGTTAGACACCTTAGGCTCCCTTTGCTGTCAGTTTGGGAACAGTCAGGCTGGGGCACAGTTCACCTCATGGTCTCAGGACACTGAAAATGGATCGAATTAATCATTCTTTTCAAATGCTCACTTCTCCCCATTGACTTCATTAGACATCACAAGTCAGTGTAGCATACTGAAACTGTGTGTGTTTAATCCCTTGTCACCTTGCTCAGAATGAAACAACTTTTCACTTTAAAAACCTAATATGTAATTTATTCTCTGTATTTTTTTAATGTGGTATTGTGACTGGAAGAATAAGCATAAAATACTGAGTAGAAAAAAAAAATCTGAAATTGTATTGGAATTACTATGCTTCAGGGTTTTACCCCATTTTAATAATACAGCAGTGATCTTTTGTCCTCACACACGTGCGTAGTAGGACCACAGAAAAGGTAGTTGCATTAGAAGCTAACTAAGAGCAGGTCCAAGTTAGTAGTAAAATAAATAAGATCTCCAAATTTCCTATTCAGCCAAAAAGAAATTTCTTTGCCAGAAAATATTCTTTAACATCTGCCATCTGTTGGTTTTAATTTTTATTGATTTTGAATGAAAATGACACTTGCTGTAAAGGATTGATGTTCAAATTTAGCAATACATAACAGACCAGAATTCTAACTTGTTCTCTATAAAGTGCTTTTTTTTTTTTCTTTTTTTTCAGTCCCTGGATGCAAATATTTTAATGGACTTATTAGGGCAAAGTCAAACATTTCTGAGTAACATTTTCATGAGTCAGAGGTGTTGAGTTCATGAATGTGATTTTAACTTTAGCCAGAGCAGTAAGTGACCTGCACTTCTGAAAGTCAAGCTCTCAAGTCTGAATTTAATTTGGCCTTTGCAAAATAAATAGATGAATTGTTTTGGCATTTCACAAGCACTAAAACAAACAAACAAACAGATGTTGTTTTGAATAAAAGATAAATAAAACATAGACTCTAGAGGAACCATTTCAATGGGAATCACAACATTTTACTTTTTTCTGTTGGAACTCAAAAAATCCATTTACTTCCATATGAGGGTGAATATGCAAAGGTTCCCCAAAAAACTGAATAAAAAAACCCAAACTGGCATTTTCACAGCACAATTAAGAACACTTAAAAAGAGGAAATAAAACTGCGTGATACCATATCTATTTCCTTCAACACACTCACTCATCCGCTGACCACACAGGACTCTACATCAGCTTAAAAGCCATAACACTCACAGCACAAGCCAGAAGCTCAACATATAATATCCTAAAATATTGTTAAAGTTGGGCAAGAGGGAGCTCCAGCCTTGCCTTCTACTCTGGATTTTGCATTCTGAATGTCAGCGCATCGAGCAAGTAATTTTTTTTCTTTGCATTCCACTGATAAAATATTTTTTGGTTTGCAGAGGTTTAATTTCTAGATTGAATTAATGTTTGCGGAAGATATTTCAAAGATGTTTCCTTGTAACTATTGTAATATGACTTCTTAGTATTATTGCCACTGATAACAAATCCATTTAATAGCCGCTTTTCATGTTATCTGTTCCATATATCCTGTTTTTAATGAAGCCTGTTTTTCAACATCCTCTGTACTTGCAACCCCAAAGAACAGATATCATCTTTTTTAATTTCTTTGTAATAATAGAGGCTACTTGCAGGTATTATTCTAGACATGAAAAGAGATTTCAAGATCCTGAGGTAGGTGTTTTTCAGACAATACTATCAAACTCCTTAAACTGAGAATTAGGTTCTCACTGAGATTAATATCTGACCTAAAATTCTGATTATTTTATGTTGAATGATTTTCTCTCCATCCTTTTCCTTGAGCATCACAGTCATACTATTTGAGTATGTCACACTCAAGTATAGGTTTTTTTCTTTTCAACCCCTCTGAGAAGGATGAATTATCTCTATTCCAGACAAGAATAAAAATATGATGGGCCAAAAGACTTTTCTGTAGTCTCATGGGCCATACTCAAGAAGGAGAAAAAAGGTAAAATCTATTGTTATCCACTGCAACCCAGCCTGCTTAGCAGCCAGGAAAAGAAATGAAGATTTGCATGAATAGCTCTTTAGAAGTTTTTAAATAGATAATATTCCCAAAACACATTTAACACCAAGGTGTAAATCACGTTCTTGCACCAAGATGCTGGTTGGAGGCTTTCCACTGTTATTGGCTGGCTCGTATTGACTGGGGACTACGTTCTGTACAAAATCCATCTTTGAGCACTAAAACACAACTGTTTGTATCAGTGCAGTGTGTCTTCATCAGGGAAGTCTCAAATCCGACTGGTGACATACTTACAGTGATACATATTCCATCAGTCTAGTTAAAGCAGGCAGCTCTACAGAAATCATCTCAATGTTCTGGGGAAATTTTCAGAAAGAGTAGTGAGCTGTGTATCTGTGTTCACATGCATGAGATTTATATTTGCAGACGGATGATAAATTTTGAGACAGTCCTTCTAGACCTTTTTAGTTTCCTTGGATGCCTTTGGATATTTGTACAGAAGCATAAGAAACATACAAGAGAGTTTTCCAGAGTTGAAATTCCATCTACGTAATTAAAACTATTTAAAAATCAAGTATTTGGTCTAAATGAACTCATAAGGCTTCTTCTTTAATCCCCTCTTGAGAGACATTCATTCCATGCGAAGATCTCTCTGAGCTGAACAGAATGAACTGACCTGTCAAGATGTTCTTCATGACGGAAAATTATACTCACCAAACTTCTGGATGCGAAACTTACAGACTGCTTCCACTTTGGAGTGGCACTCCAAAGGCGCTCTGAAAATTTAGCCTGAAAATCACCTCGGAACTTGCCATCAACCTACTTGGTAAAAATGACCCTTTCTGAGAAGTTTGGTTTTCAACAAGACTGTCTGGGAGACTCTTTATCATTAGGAAACAGCATTCACAGGAAAACACATAGATGATATTTTCATAATGTATATTTAAAATATCCAGTCAAGAATTTTCACCAAAAATTAATTTCAAGGCTAACTAACATGAAATCTGCTTGAGCATTTGCACTTTGTCATGGGAGGGATTCAAGAGGGTGTAACTTCAGGCTCATCTACTCTGTACCAAGGTAAATATAGATTGGGAAAAGGCTTTGCAGGAAAGGTAAAAAGGGCTTTATTTTTTTTTTTTAATCAGGTTTATTATAACTAAGATCTGATTGCTTCTCATACTCCAGAGGATCTTTTAAAAATATTTAGTCCTAAAAGTTTACTCAAAAGCTGAAATCAATTTATGAAGTGGATAGCACACAAAAATAACCTCTCTCTGATACACACAGTCTTTTAAATAACATCCTCTATGAGGCACTAAAGCTTTAGTATCAATGATATTCCTGAAATGAGGGGAGTGAAAAAAAACAAAACATGAAGTGCAGAAACTGCTATCAATTCCATTCACAGTGGCAGAATGACTCTAATAGCTGAGACGTTTATGAGTCATAAATTACCATTTATAAATGCAGTGTTTAGCATTCATTTCAATGGACAACATATGGTAGCAACATTTCTAAATAGCTTGAACTGATAAATAGGCCAGTGAAGTGGCTCAATTTGTTAAAATGCTAACACATTAACTACTGCATGTGGTGGTGGCATGTTTGCATCCCTAACACTGCCTGTCTGCTTGGGCCTTATGGAAATAGACACTTGCCTTGAATTTATGAACTGGCAGAGCCAGTCTATTTTTCATAATGATTTATGAGGAATCACCATTTGCAGGCTGGGTGATCCATCTCTGACTATGTTAGCCTCAGTCCCACCACGTTTCGTAGCATGACTACATCCCACACGCTTTAACCCCTGGTACCCTGTCTGGAGAGCCTGACTGATTTCTTAGCAATGTTTGAATCTCTTTGAAACACTTTGTCCTTCCAAAGGAGTTAGGTAATGATTTGAACCTGATCGCTACTACAGTGAGATTGATTGACACAAAAGATCATGTGAAGACTCACTTGAGGTAAACTCTGCTCTGTTAAAATTGTGGTGTTTCATACAGACCATTCACAGCTGCTTTTTCTTTAGCATTATGTAATAACAAGACTAATTTTCAGTTTAAAAAAAATTAAGATAAATCAATTTTAGGTCTGAAGAAAACAGAAATGCCCTAGTGACTGCAGTATTACAGTAATACAAACTTTGAATAATATTTCTGGAAGCTTTGGGCTGTATTTTTTTCTACTCTAGCTGTATTTAATTACCTTTCTTTTGTCCTGTCAATGATTTTTAAAAACAATCTTGACATGTGTATAAAGCCAAAGCAACCCCCCAGGTTTCCAAAATATAGTGCAGATTGGTGGATTCAGAGCTGAATAAAAGCTACCTGGGAAACTCAACACAACAATTTCTTTTCCTTTTTTCTTTTTCTTTTATTTTATTATTTTTCTTTCCCTTTTCCGTTTTCCGTTTTCCCTTTTCCCTTTTCTTTTCCCTTTTCCCTTTTCCCTTTTCTTTTCCTTTTTCCCTTTTCCCTTTTCCCTTTTCCCTTTTCCCTTTTCCCTCTTTCTCTTTCTCTTTCTCTTTCTCTTTCTCTTTCTCTTTCTCTTTCTCTTTCTCTTTCTCTTTCTCTTTCTCTTTCTCTTTCTCTTTCTCTTTCTCTTTCTCTTTCTCTTTCTCTTTCTCTTTCTCTTTCTCTTTCTCTTTTTCTGTCTCCATCTTTTACCTTTTTTCCTTTCTTTTTTAACTTTTCTTCACTCTTCTTATTTTTCTACCTGTCTATCCTCTTTCAACACAATTCTTAATAACCTTCACTGCACGGCTATTTTTTTTTAATCGGGGAGGAATGCCCATCATAACTCCCTTTCCTCATTGCTGACTGTAGAACTACAGTTTCATGGGTCTGTTCTGTGACAGCTTAACAATATATGAGATACGATTTATGAAATCAAAGCCACAGAGGAACAGGTTTCTGCCTCCTGCTAACATTATAGAAAACTTCTTGGGTGTGTTGTTTGTGAAGTTTAAAAAAAAAAAAAAATGTGTATGAGTGCTTTGGAAACAGACCATTCCCTAAAACTGGTGGGTGTCATCCAGCAGAAACATCTACTGTGGAAACTGCTGTCTCCAAAATTGTTAGGGACAGATTAATCATATTCTAAAGTGGATTTATAAACCAGGCCAGGTGAATTTGTCTTCATCATCTATAAAGAGAGTCTAAAATTTACATCAAGCCCCAACTAAACACATATTTATGCTTTCTTAATAAGGTTTTCATACTGGTAGAACTTTGTTTTGGAATGAGGATGTTTTAATAACAATGACAATTGCAACTATATTAATATGAATTATGCTAATGCTAATGCTAATGATGATAATGATGAAATGAAAGTGCAGTGGTACCTATTTAATCATTTTATACACTCTGGATCATATCGTGTTAGCTATCACAGAAACTTTGGGGATTAATCAAACACGCTAAACTAAATCAGAATTTGAAAAACCAGCCACACATACACACACAAAATGTGAGCTTTTTCTTCATGTTTCTGGAAAAGAATAGAAGTGGAGTACATCCTTCTAATCGTTTGATAAATCCCCTGGTCCCATTTAGGTTCATAATGGCAAAACTCTTGGTATGTAATCTTGAGGTGAGTAGTTCAAAACTCCTGTGCCCGTGTCTACAGAGCATCCTTCAAGAGGAGGTGTTCTGGTAAATTTGTATTTTCAACTTCTTCCCAGAGGGAGCTGAGAGGCTGGGATTTGTTCAGTATTTACACTTTTCAAGACCTGGGAATATGTAAGGATTGGTGGAGTTATTGATTTTGAAGCTGCAACCGTCTGAGAAGTAATGCTGTGCAACAGTTAAAGGAAACAGCTTAGGTAACGGTTCAGTCTTAACTGCTAGAGAGAATAAAATGAGCAGAATTCAACCTTTCACACTGGGATCAGTAAAGAAAGCCATGAAGATGTCTATTCTGCACTGCAACCACCTGCAAGCTGTTCTTTGTGTTGTCTCTTATGTTTAAAACTGTTTGTGTAGAAATCCCAAACTTTCATGAGAGGTTACCACTAAAAAAAGAACAAAACAGTTAATACTTGAGGAAGAAAATTTCCAGACAATGAAGAAAATGATGTGTCTCACTATCAAACATGATCTCAACCCTACCAGTATGTGCCAAGGTGCTTCAAGGGAAATATTGTCTTTAAATACAGGCTTCTCAACTGGCCAGATGCCCTCATTGACTTGATTTCTGGAGAAGCTGGGAAGCTCACCTCTATCTTTAAGAAAAGTTTCTGAGAGTAATACCTGCTCAGCACTTTAAAAATCAGGCCCTGAAAACTGAGCTAAAAGCAGTCATACCAAATGATTTAGAAGTTTACTTTTTATTTAAGGAATGTCCCTTCACATTACAGTTATATTTTTCCTTTATGGTTGGCAAACAGACAAGACAGGATTGTCTCTGCTGATCACATATAGCTCAAGGTGGTGTGGAGCTGAGCTCAACCCAAATGTCTGAGAACGAGTAAATTACTATGGAGAGGGGACTTTTCTCTCTTTTATACTTCATAGATTGCCCTATAGAGTCCTTTCAGATTGCCTTAACAGCTTTGCCACTATACAGCTCATTAGTTCTTGCTATTTCTTAACAGAACAGCTGGGTAAAACGTGTTTAATTTATACTCAGCTTAGGACTGAAATATATTCTCCATAAAACTTTAAAAAGGAGAAAAATAATACAAAAAATGTTCCTTCCAGCATAACCATCACTAACAAATAATGAGCTTGTTTATCATTGGTATTTTATGTCTGATACTTCAGGCATTTCAGAGCCCTTTCCAGACTATTATCTACTGCCCTTCAAACCCTTCATGTTGTTATCCTGCCTTTTATATCAGTAATAGGTTTTAAGACTCATAGTAATGAATGCAAATATATGACTGTTTTAGGGCAATAAAATTGTTCTATAGCAGTTAACTACGCTCTTTGCAACAGTGAAAAGCATTTTAAATTAGCAGTTGGAGAAAACTAGGACATTGGAACACAGAGACAATATAAGAGTGCAGCAATCTATTGGCTGTTACCTAATGGAAAAGTTAGTTCATTAATGCTCAAGTCAGTTGTTGATCACAAAGGGCTGCAATGTAAAGTTTGACTCCTGTCTAATGTGTTGTTGTTAGCTGAAATGGTTTTCTGCAGTTTGTGTCTAGACTTAATCACAAGTTTTAAAGAAAGGAAAAGAGGAAATGTGGTAGTTTTCCTTCTTCGTTTTTGTTTTGTTCTGTTTTGTGTCACTGAATTTGCTGTGTGTCTAGAAGTCCAGCAATTTTTTCTTCCTTTTTTCTTCAGTTTCCCAGGAATCCCTGTCTGTAGTAACAACTTGGTGATTCGCATGGGTCCCTTCCAATACAGTGTATTCTGTGATTCCATGTCTCAGCCCCAGTTACAGGGAGAAGCTGGGAACATGCATCTCTGATCATAGATATGGATATGCCAGTTAAAGCCAAAGGCACTGTCTATCCAGTCATCCAGAGAAAAGTCGTGCATCCATTAGGATAATAGTGTTGAAGCCAAAATGATGCCTAAAGATTTTTGCTTTCTATAAATTTTTCATATATTTGTAGATTTGTAAACTGTTAATACATGGTTATATAGCTCCTGGTATTTTTCTTACCCTTTCTCTTAGATTTTAGAATAATAAGCTAACCTTCTGACACATTCCTGACATACTGTTTAGTCTTATTTTCAAGAAGAGGAGGTCCACAAAGGACATTTTGTTTTCCAAACAAAATCTGAGAAGACACAACAAGAAATGGGGCAAAGAAGCCCCTGGATCAACACCAATGAGGCAGTAGCCACGGTAAAATTACCAAACCAACTGCTTTTCTAATTGGACAATATTTGTTATATATGCTAAGTTGTTAAACTTATAAGAGTTGTAGAAATCTGATGCCAGGTGCGCCCATAGCCACCATGGGGGTATCTGGCAGCTCCAAATAAATATCTGCTTTTTATCTTACTATTTTAACGCTGTTGCAAGAGTTTTGTCTTTCGATATTAGGCAACAATAAGCTGGATTTAGACTTGCTGCATTCTGGAGAACTGATGCATGGCGAGGGCAAAGATATTTAAACCTACGCTGCGGATGCCATTGCTCTCCTAGCTCAAATTATCCTGATCTGGGGTGTCCATGAGAAAAATGACCCCACAGTTCTTCAGGATGCTCTGTTTCAGGGCTGACACCATCCCCACAGCATGAGGAGGCTGCTGTGCTCACACTAACAAGCCCTGCTCACAAGTAGGCTGAGCTGGCAGCTACTCAGGTCTCTCTGTACCATGCTTCACTGCAGTGCCCAGATCTATAGCCCCAGATCCTCAAAAGAAAAGAGCTCCAAGGGAGTTAGAAACCTACTCTAAATGTGTTTAAGCTCCCTCCTGTAAATCAGGGATAATAGATGGCACTGTCAGCTGCACGATGGAGAGGATAAATATATTAAAACTTTGGAGCTACTAAGTTACTCTCACACTGAGGTTATTTAGTTTCTCTGATGGATGGATGAACTTTAGCACATTTTAATACTTTCCTTGACCGTAGTCAGTGCTGTTGGAAACTCTCCTCCTAACCGATCTGTCAGCCGACGATCTGTTTCCTGTGTAGTAATGATCTATAATTTTGTTAGTGGGAAGATGCATATGAAGCAGCTTTTGCTTCATTTCCTTATGAAGACACCACGCTGATGGATGGTTTAATTCAAAAGCCAGTGTGTTCTTACAGAAGAACTCCACATTAAGACTCCAAATCCTGTCACTTATGTCTGTTTAATATCTCCTAAATGTGTCTTTGTTTTTCCCTCTACCTGTACTGCTAGAAATAAGACTGGTTTAGTCATCACTTCCATTGATTACTATTCTGCTCTCCTTGTTGGTTCTTCCCATCACCCTGCACAAGCAATCATTCATCTTACCCTGTGCTCAGACTTTGTGTAACAACACATTTATTCTGTGTACGTTTTCACTTGAAATGTTGCCTTTGGTGAAAAATGTGTTTAACCTAAGACAGAGTTGTCTGTAGAAATAAAATATTTATTTTCATATTTTTACTGAAAACATAAATTGGCTCCTGTTTTGCTCACAAAGTAAACAAATAAGGCATGGAGGACAGAAGATGTAGCTTGGCTGACCAATCTCCTCCAAGTTTGCTTAGCAGTTAAATACCTAAGAAAATTAAACTTTGTAAATTTGGGATTTTCAATGTCTGATTCACACAAAATTGTCAGCAAAAGGGAAACATCATTCATGCTTTATTTTTTTTGTAAATTTCTTGACACATCTATGGTACAACTAACATTTTTCAGAACAAAATATACAGAGAAGATTTTAGTTCTATCACCTAGTCAAAATTCAGTGTTCAATCTTGGGCAAGTTATGTGTTTGAGCAGTAACATTGTTCAAAAGTATGGAGGTAAACAGCCTCCAAAACATCGTTCTTAAAAAATGGCATTTACTGTTGCTGAGAAAAAGGATATGTATTTGATATGAATTGGATTTTTTTTTATATATATATAATGTATGGTGTTGGGGTTTTTTCCCTTGTAAATTTTATCTGTGGATTTTTCAGTTCCCTCAAAAGCTTGATTAAGATGAGATGTCATGGCAGAGAGAGTTTCAGGAACCAGATGGTGTTCTCTGGAAATGGAGGTAGTATTTGCTTTTAGACAACTCAGTGATGTTCTGGCATTCCTAAGTGCTCAGGTTGCACACTTTCAGCACTAAATGATGTACAGGTAAGATGGAAAAGTCATTATCCCAGCAACTACACAATTAGGAAAACTAGGCTGTGGTCATTTCCATCAAGTTTTGCAAGCCTTTAGTCCAGCTAACAAGTCTGTGGACCCTAAGAAAAGATCAGATGTGACTATTTCTCAGTCATGACACAATCTCAGTGATTTTATTCCAGACCCAAAAGATCTACTGTAAGTTTTCTTGGGTTTCATGTAGAAAGTGTTATGCTGGTTGTGACTAGCTGAACTACCCATGGTATTTCTTTCTCTGCAGTGAAACGGTTATAAAACTGGAACATTCAGCCTATTCAGACAGTGGTTTTATACAATAAGGTCTTTAATAATATAAATAAATAACATAAAAAATAGGCATTAGAAGAATTAATGCCTCCAGACCTCAGCATATTGTCACAAAACCCGGTTCTATCAGTTTTCTGCAGATTCAAGAAGCCAGTGTGACTTCACAGACAATTTGCTGTGGAAATGCATCAAACATCACTGCTACTTTAAAACATGGAAAGACATCCATGAGAATCTCTGCAAGGAGCCAGCTGAAGCACAGCAAGGTCAGTGCTATGGTTGAGCACAAGGTGATATTAAACCTGAGTTACTACGCCTTGTCCCCATACCAAACTCCCTAGAACTACTTAATTCAAGAGAAACATGCAGAGATACCCTGGTTCTGCATGGGGCTGGCTTGTGTCCTCCGTGCTAATTAACTTGGGCTCCAAGCACCACGAGAAGAGGGTTATCTGGTCTTGAAATAGCCTTGGAAGCATTTCTCTTTCTCGCAGTCCTGTGCCAGAGCCAAAGCTCTGGTGGACCCAGCTGGCTGTCACCATTTCTGTCAGACATGAGCTGGCTCTGAGAGTGGCATTCATCTCATTTAATGTTACATGTCTGCGCTACAGACATCTACATCTCGATTAGTCACCCTTGTCTCCCTTTATAGTCAATGGAAAGAAACAAGCATGATTCACCCCATCCTAAAACAGACATCTCAAATATGGATGAATCATGCCTCAACAGTGTCTGTTTTGTGCAGGCAGTGAGAGGAAATGATGAAAACACAGGCCTAATGTCAGGAAGGGAATTAGAGTTTGGAAGTTACGGAGTGGCAGCACTGCAGGAGAAGTGTATTTGTGGGACGCACAGGTAAGTAGAGACAAAAAAAACCCACATAAACTGCTTATTTATGGTCACATGGCAACCGGTTTGAAAACCCAGGAGCCAGAGCATCGTCTCTGAGTCAGGAATAAAGGTGGTAACTTTGGTATTGGTTTCAGCATTAATGATAAAAACCACTATGTTTAATCAATGACCTGTATGCATCTGCCTCCTCCTAAGGCAGATCATTATGTATGATACATCTCTCCAGTATCACAACATTATTTGAGCTAAATGAGATACAGAGAACTTCACTGGGTTTAGTGATCAATTTTAACGCCATTTGTTGTTCATTATTTTTTCTTTTCTCTCTGGTGATTTATCAAAAAGACTGAAGCCAAGTTGTAGCGGTGTCCCATGGCTCCCATAATCCAGGCAGGTTACTTCATCGCTTCACTCACTGCTTTCACAGCCCTGAAAAGTAAGACAACAATTCTTTCATTTCTGCCCAGTAACTTCCCCTTAAAACGGATTTTAGTGTTATGTAATTCTTTATTGCAGCTGGACTTTCTCCCCTCTGATAGTGACAGAATGCAGGTTTTTTTCCAAACAAATGAGAAAGCTTATGCAATAAAATTTGGATGTTCACAGAATTCATGGTTTTGGGCAGCCTTTGCTTCTGATTTATGTAGAATTGGCAAGAAGCTTGGGGAGTCCTGTGGTCTAAAATAACAAAAATCAATGTGAAATAAAAAACCATCTAGAGGTGGCATTCTTCTACAGCTTGAAACATGAGCAGTTAGTCAGGGATACACAACATGGTGCCCTCATTTTCTCAAAGTGGAGCTCTTTAAAGCTTGCATCCCATGCCTTTCCTGTTGACATTCAAATTGACTTTCTGAATTTCATAATGGTAGTTCCTGACTTGATTTTCACTTTATCTGCCAAATCCACTGCTGGTTCTTTCTCAGATGCACAAGAGTCAGGGATAAAGCTGACGGAAAATGCATCACTTATTGCAGTCATTTCACTAAAGTACACCCCAGTATCAGCAAAGTAAGACAGGAAATTATTAGAATTGGACTGCTGTCATCAGCTGCTATTTCATCAATTGCTCAGTTTTCTGACAAGCCCAAGTTCTTCTTAGCTTTAAGCCATTAAAACAGTAATAATAATAATAATAATAGCAATCATAATGCATCCAGAGAAAAACAAGGCAGCACTTTACAGAGAAAGTACCACGTTCTTGTCAGTGAAGGCTATCATCTCCATGTAACCTACCGCAGAAATGTCTCCAACCCACTGCTCCCAAGCAACTGCACTGCCAGTGTGCCTTGTCTGCAGGGTCTCCAGGATCCTTGTTTCTTCTGGAGTGAAAGGACTTGTCTCAGGATCCGCTCCCTTAATTCCCTCCTGTGTGTTGGAGAAAGAATCAGACACTGAGCAATGTTTTACTTGAAATGCAAGTGATGGGGAAGAAAGGCTGTATCCTCTCAGTCCTGAAGGAGCAAATTTCCGCTTTACAGCCTCTGGGAAATTTTATTGCTCTGAAGAAACACTTGCTGGCATTCCAGCCCCTGGCTCTGCACATCTACCAGTCTGCCCTACTACATGAGTTCTTCGGGCATGAAACATTCCCCATTGTGTAACTGGACAATGTCCAGCCTGCCTGGCTCTACAACAAAGAATAAGTATGTAGATTTTGGGGCAGAAACCACACAAATTCTATTTTTACAGATGAACCAGGCCAGACTGTCCTGCTAGCACTACCTGCCTGTATCCAAACAATCCCACTGACCTCAGCTGAGTGTAGCTAAGAGGAGAGCTCAGTCTCGGCGCGTGTCCCCTACAGCTGTACCACAGCGTGTAATTATTGCTGTTTGTTATTTCTATTGCTGTGGGACCCACAGGATCAAATAAAGATCAGGATCCCAACTGTGCTGGGTGCAGTCCAAACATACAAGCAGTCATGGTGCCTGCACTGAAGAGCTTACAGCTGTGTCTCTTAGGAGAACATTTCTTCGTCTAATAGACTTCTCTATTAAGAACTGTTAATTGCTTCATTCAGCGTAATTTTTTTTTGTGTGTGTGCTTAATTTCTTCTATTTCTCCTGCCTAGCCCCCTTAGACCATCCTTAATAATTCTCCTTCCTTCACAGTATCAACATCTTTCCACACTGTGCAGACAATTATTATTCCCCCTCTTGCTTCTTGATTGTCTGATCATACACTTCTCCCCCAGTCACTTTCTGCTTTTCAATTTTTTTCTTTTTTTTTTTTTTTTGCANGGATCATTATAATTCCAGCATGGCTAAGTGATACTATTTGTGCCTCGTCTCTGAGCCATGATGTCACATTCCCTTGAAGGACTCCCTAAAAGCACATTCACACTCTGCTATTCCCTTTGCCTGTCTTTTATTACCAGAGAAATGGCTCATTGTCACCCCACAGGTTTCCTTCATTGTTGCAACCTAAATATCACATCTTCCATTTGCCAAATGTCTGCTTCAGATTACCTCTTTACACACCTCTCTCCAGAGGCATTAGATGATAGGTTTTTTTCCACTCTTCCAGGCTGAATCTCATTTCACTGTTTCCTGCTCATATTTCTAAAGTCTCTTGGTCCCTTTGTACAACTTTTGTGCTTTAATTCGCACACGGAAATCTCAGCAGGCCTCTCCTAGAAGAGGGTCTCTGTGGCTTTCAGAGGCAAAATGCACCTGTTGCAGTGCAGTCAGACCTTTAAAAGATCACAGGCTTGTAGTAGAAGCTTTGACTCCCATAACTGCAACCGTGGTGCTCCACGGCCAGCACTGGTTTCTACTCCACTACCGGAATAGCAAAACTCTGCCTCTGAAGGGGATTTTTCAGAAATCCAATGCTCATGTTGCTTATCGTCTTATAAGACACAAAAGGTGCTGAAATAGTGATCATACTAGTCCATGAACAATTTAACATTCTGTTAAAGTTCCTCATAAAAGCTCCTTAAAAGAAAGAATATTCTTCAAATGCAATTGCTTTTTGGTCCAACATTGGCTGCCAGACTAGAGAAGAGCATCATAGAAATGGTGGGTGTTTTCTCTTCTTTCTATGCATTTTTAAAGGTTGAAAATCCGTCAGACAACTTTAAACTTGTAGGTCATTAGTCATATGTTGTTGGACATCTCTGACCAGTCGAATTTTCAAAAGGGAGACATGAACCATCATATCTGGAGATAGGTGGTTAGACATCTCAGAGCAAATCTCTTGAACTACTTTCAGGTGGAGAAAGAAGTTTTCTTATTCTTTCACTACAAGCACTGTCTCTCCTCAAAAGTAATTTTCTTAACATTGTATAAGGTGCAGGCTCATCCTCATACCTGTTTGAAAAGAGATCATGTAAGGATTAGCTGGCAGACACCCTGTTTAGTCTAGAAAACTGTACTACCTTTCAGAGATTCTATTGCCCCGACTGCCTCCACAATTTGCCCTAACGAGAAAAAAAGTAGGTGACCATGTTCCATTTGATAGTATCTGAATTTAATACAAAGACATGTCACAGCAATGATGCTATTAAGTGGGAGTTATTCTGACTATCCACTAATACCAAACCACTTTTATTACCAAAATTAATTTGCTAATTGGCCGACTGTTATCTTTTAGCTGTTTCCTCAGAACAATCAAAAACACTGGGGAAGAATTACTTCAGGAAATAAAATCTTCTTTCATCTCAGGCTTTTGACAAAGTCGCTTCAGTTTAAGGGCTCCTCGTTCTGTAATTTAAACTTGTTGCCTATACCTTACATGCAGGTTTTACCGCCAGTAAATTTAAAGTTCTTCAGCTGGGATTAACCCCTTCCCGTATGTGGTAAATCAAATTACCTCTTATGTGCTGCAAGTAAGAGTATCATCATACAATCACAGAATCACAGTATGGCTTAGGTTAGAAGGGACATTAAAGATCATCCCATTCCAACCCCCCTGTTGTGGGCACGGTCACCTTTAACCAGACCAAGTTGCTCAGACTATAGATTCTGGCTCAGAGGATCCGTGGTAATAATTAAGATATCGTAACTTAAACATGAGTTTCATCTCCTGGAGTTTCTTGGAAAAATATCAGAGAAAACCAAATGACGGGGATTAGAGAAGAAAATTTGTTTTGGTGTGTGGAAGTGTCCAGATATTTTCTACTGCTCTGCAACACAACTGAAAAACCACAAAAGCAGTGGCTGAAGGTAAATCTCGCCTTACCTCTGCTCAGACATTTGAAGGTTGGCTAAGTCCACTGCATTCTTCATACTGTCACTAGGGGCAATTAGACACTTTACTGTGAGGTTGTGCCATTAAAAAACTTTAAATAGATTTAAAGGAATACCTGAGTGGATGCACTTGATTTTTTATTTCAAGCTAGTGAAGTTAAAATAATTTCTGCTGTTGAAAGAAATGCTTGACATTGTGCAGCTTCCTTGGTTTTGGGGCAGGATAAAGTAACTTCTCTGGAGTAGATTAATCAATTCTTTATGTCATAAGGGTACTTTGTAATAATCAAAATTAAACAATATTAATATTGATAGGATGTTTTCTATTATCTCCAGATTCTTAAGCAGTTTTGAACACATCACTTCAAGAGAAACGTGGTCTGGGTATTCAGAAAATGTAATTAGGAAGGGAGGTCAGAGGTGGTCTGGAGAAATGGCCTAAGCAGAGGGACTGAAGGGATTCAGGTTGTTTAGTCTAGAGAAGATATCCTAGGGGTGCTGCTGATAGTGGTCTACACATTCTTCCTCAGTCTTCCTGAGACTGCTGCTGAGGAAGAAGAAATGATGTACTCTTGACATCTCTGACAGGTAGGTCAACACATAATTTCAGCAAAAAAAGTTAAAATGACAGTTAATGAAACTTGTATCAGTGAAGATAAAAATGCCATGGAAGAGAACATCTTGTAAATTTTTGAGTTTCTTGTGTTAAAATCTTGGGCCAGGGTAAGAAGGGTTACACACAGAGTGTTAAAACGAGTGGTCTACTCAGACCACAGGAGAGATACATGAATATTCCTGCTTTTGCAAGGATGAAAGGAGCCACCTGAAGTACCCAGCAGCCATATACACACATAATCTCACAAAAGTCTCATGAAATCAGGATAATCTACACAGTAGTATATTGTATATTGTGAATAACTCGTCAGATTCTGCCCCAAAGTTACCTGAGCTTACCTCTAGCTTTGTGCATTGTCCCATAATCATAAATGTCTTTGTCTTAATTGCTTATTCATTTAAATCCTTGCATGACAGGCCTGAACACTTTTTGGCACAACATTTCTTTTGAGATTTTTTTTTTAACTTCCTTTTCAGGTTTTGCATATCTTTTGATTCGGTAGCTGTCACTAGATTTTTCATAAAAGGCAATGCAAAAATTAATGCAAATACTATGAATACACTTTCCTCCTGTTTGAATATGCAGTCCTTCTCGCCCTGGCCTGGTGCTATCACACTTCCACCGGCCTGGGTTTTTTTTAGATGGAATCTGAAAGGGAGAAACAGCTATCTGAGGAGCTGACAGATAGCAATTGAAGCAACAGATCCCCTGACAAGTTGTTTCATCTTCAAGGTCAATTAGATATTTTTCAGTCAAATAAGATTCTGAGTCCCTGTATAGAGCCGATCAAATTGCCCAGCTTTCTTATCTTCCTTCTGCCTCTGCTTTAAACAGCTCGTCTGTGGCTACTGCAGTGATCCTTTCTGCCTGAAAACTCTGGGGAAGGGTGTCCTTCATGGCAGTGTCTCAGGCTTATTTGTTTTGTCAACAAACCACAGTGTTTTTGAAGCTGCTGTGGGAACCACAGGGAAGATGTTACAAACACAATAATGTATTGTCTGAGGAAGCATTTAAAGGTAGAGAAGGAGTCAGATGTCACTGGAACATGTTGCTTCTTATTTCTGTGGTGAGGGTGAGCAAAAAGAAATAATCCATGAGAGACACCCAGGTACACTTACTCTTTCACTTTCATTATTCTATACACCAGTTGTAATGAGAAGGGATTTAAAATAATTGTTTAAACTGTGCAAGTTCTAAAATGGCTTCCTGCTGACAGACAGTGTCACACTCTTACTGTCTGCCTGCCTGCATTTCTAAAGCTTATATTTGTGTAATATCTATTTTGGCACCTGCATATTGACAGTAATGGAGAGTGATGATTATCTGCAGAGGATGTGGAAGCAGTGCAATATTCCCCATTGTCTCTCAAGCCCTGCTAGGTCAGACTTGAAACAGAATGGTCATCCCTGGGTGAAGGAAGAGAGGATATCTCTTTTTTCCCTGCCTTTTTATATTTGAGCTCTTCTCTGTTCGTCCCGGTTTTTAAGAAGTTGTATCTTATTAATGGGCACAGTCAGCAAAAGAATGTAGCACAAAATGCAGTTCCTTTGTGCCTCGTAGTATCTACCTGGTGTAAAATGTAGATTTTTCAAGCAATGATAATGCTTTCTGATTTCTTCTGGGCTTTGAAACACCTCTGTCAATTTCCAGTTGTGAAAATTCAGAATAATACTTCATAAAATCATAAAAAGACTTGGGTTGGGAGAGATCTTTGAAGCCATCTAATTCTAACCTCCTGCCGTGGGCAAGGACACCTTCCACTAGACCAGGTTGCTCCAAGCCCTGCCCAACCTGGCTTGGAACACTTCCAGGGATGGGGCAGCCACAGCTTCTCTGGGAAACCTGTGCCAGGGCCTCATCACCCTCACAGGGAAGGATTTTTTCCTGATATCCAATCTAAACCTGCTCTCTGTCAGTTTGAAGCCACTTTCCCGTGTCCTATCACTTCATGCTCTTGTAAATTAATTCTAAGCTGAAATAAATCTTTGCGCTGTGTCCAGTTGTCTCAAGTTTTTAAAGTGATTCCGATTAGATCAGAACTGTGAGTCCACCACAGTCCCTGTGTGGGCTTGTCACACAATATGCAATGCAGTTCAGGGCTCTGCTCTTTACCTTTGGGATGTCTCAAGGTCTGTTCCACGTTACCTAAGAGCAGTAGTCAGTACTTCACAACCTCTTTCTTCAATTCCTAGTTTAAATAATGACCTCAGAAAAATCAGTACCCACCACCCTTTTTCTTCAAGTGCAAAGGCTGCTTCTTGGATCTTAGATTTATTCTGCTCTGAAAAGTGACATGGGAATGGGTATATTTTTATCAAACAGAAATTAACAAAAAAATACTGGATTTTTTTTTTTTTTTTTTTTTTTTTTTTTTTCTCACTTGTGTTNCTGACATGGTGTGACTAAAACTCAGAAAAAATACATAAAGTCAATTTTCTGATGCAGGCACTACATGATGAATCAGAATAAGGTAAGATAAGACAGGACAAGACAGAACAGAAATTAGATGAAGGCCCAGAAATTTGTTGGCTTCCCACCGGCACAACCATTTCCATCTCACATTCATTAATCCTTCATGAGCCTCAAAAAACTGAGTTTATTAAACCAGGCTGAAGTTAAACCACCCATGGATTTTCAGCATGCTTGTGATTCAGTTCACCCTTTTCACACAGCTCTGAAAAATGTAAACACCTTGCCATGTCTGTGTAGAGAATTTGCGAAGAAATAGAATTTGCCGCTACCTGGAAAACAGAGAATTAATTTCACACAAATCAAAGGTTAGTGCTTATTTCCACTCAGGGTGACAGAAATGATGGACTTCTATGTTTCAAAAAACGATTTATAATAAGTTGTCTGGTTGGCTTGCAAGTGACAGAGGTGGAATTTTTCATTGTTTTAATACTAAATATTAATTTGAACTAAAATTCCCATTGGATTGGTACTTGGTTATTGATACAATCTTTGTCAATGCTAGGACACTGCAGGAGTTAGCTTTTCCTGACTTATTTATGTACTCTAAATATAGCAGTCATGCATCAAATAAGAAGCACATTTATAAATAATTTATGGAAGATGAATAATGGATTGTTAGATGTCTTAATAAATGACTAATCAATCGTTATAGAATCCACAGGTCAGAGGTTACTTTTAAACACGGCAAATAAACTACATGAATAATAAGCTGTCCAGAAACCATCATCCTTGCAACTGTATAGAAAGCCATTCATATCCATAATATGCATATAACTAGGCTCGATGAATAATACAATAAGAAACAAAATGTAAAACACACACTTTTGCTAAGTATACTCCTGCAAACAATTCATCTCATTCATCTAGGGGTACTAAAGCTGGCAAGAAACAATGGGAGCTGGAAAATTGTCCATGAAAATAGGGTTACTGTCCTTCTCAAAAGCATATTCCTGGTTTTCAACTGCTTTAGGGAAGGTGCAGATATTGTACAACTCTTTTATAAGATCAGGATGTGATTGGCATGGTGAGTGATGCAGGTTATTTCTGTACTGTTGCTACTCAAGATTCTTTCAGAAATCTATATATATTTGTAAACAGGAAGACAAGTTTCCTCATCAGCAGTTTCTTATGCTATAAAGAACTTCCTCAGCAGCATACATAACTGGTGGATGCGCAGACCTGCTACTAATGGCCAACAAGTCAGACTGCAGAAAACCTAAAATTGGTGATAAAGAGTGTTTTAGGATTGAAGCCTGACCCCAGACTGGAGTATCTGAGCAATATCTTACATGACCATCCTGCAGAACGATATGATCTTCACTGTGGTCCTGCCCAGCAGAGGAAAGGACCAATGTTACACTCTCTGGTGACCTTCAAAGCCTTGTCCCTGAGTGGCAGGTCATACATATTTCATAGCTTTGATTAACTACTCTTGAAGGTCTCATAAGGACCCAATAATGAAAAGAAAAGACAGACATAGGCAGCAAGCTATACAGTATTTGGGAAAATGGAAACTCTTGGGCTATGGGTAGTTGATCATTTTTCTTCCTGAAAGAGTAAGAATATATATAGGAATAAATTACTCTCATCACATTTTTAATAAGATGATAGAATTAATTCATTGTACAGTCTTCTTTTTGTTTTTCTTAAGCCTTGAGCTGTTTCTAAGAACCTTTAAAAGTCAAGAAGTCTATAAGTCTGTTTCAGCACATTAAATAATCCAGAGGAAAAACCTGAAAGACAACTGAATGTGTCAGCTAAACAGTTTAAGCTCTCCAGCTTTAGTCTCTATAGGCAGCAATTACATTTCGAAGGAAAATGTTTTACAATTGTAATTACACATAATAGGAGGAATGTATTTTTTCCCTTTATCCTACTCCCATGGTGAGTCAATTTAATTTTTAAATACAAGAGACATAATTGATTTTAGCCCTAGATTAGTACTGAAAATGATCTATATGTGCTCTCACTAATGGAACAAGAGAATTGGCATTCCTTGGGGACCTTAACCCAACCCCGTTCATGGCAACAATTATTAGACCCTGACAGGTTAGCTACTAGGAAGAGGGGGGCATAGAATACCCTGCTGATTAACAATCTAGTGAAATAATTAATGTTATGCTCTTCTCATTTAATTACGGATTATTCACAAATATATTATTATTAGAGACCACAAAGGGAAGTGGCTATGCAGAGTTTTGACTTCATCTATGCTGCTTATAAGGCCTTTTGTAAAGGGTTTAGGGAAGCCTCTTGCTTTGATTTGCTTCTGAGCATATTTTAAACAAATGGGGAGCTTTTACAATTTCATTAAGGTCTGATTCAACAGCCATGGAAATAAAAAATTTCACACCGATATCAGTAGAATTATATCAGGCTTAAAAGTATTATACCAAGATGACAAGTTTGCTAGATATATTAGAGTAATGGGTAAACAATCATCAACAATGAACCTTGTTCAATTTCTAATACCTTTTTTCCCCTATGTGTCATAATAGTTTATATCAATCAGAACATGTCCTTTTACAGGCTGATATGAATAACAAGAATAGGCACAGGACTTTGCACTCTAAGTGTATTTTTTTTTTTCATCTGCAATAACCTCAGTCATTTTAGATGTCAAGTAGTTTATTTTAAATAAAGTGAAATTGAAGTGAATGGGAAAATGTTCATGGCATCCGGGAAATGCCAGCCCCTGTGGTTCACTGACCAGCCAGATTATTTATGGGTAATTTGGCTCACCTATAATTTCAAGTGACATACACACATGGGCATATAGACTAAACTACCTTGCTTTGATAACAAAAATGGGCTTTGTTCTGCTGAATGTTTGTCTGTTTTCTGGAAAATAGGATCTCCCAAATCTCACATGAGTTGCAGCTCTATTAGTTTCCAGTTGGATGAATCCTGGGTTTCAAATTTATTTTATATTCTTCACCAAATTTGCACAAAGACTTGGATATGTCAAGGATAGTGAGAAAAAAAACAACCCCGGCTTTCAAATGTGGCAGTTCAGAGTCAGACTCACTGCTGATAACACTTGGTATTTGTAGTGACAATGCACTCGTGTTGTAGATCTTCAATCCTTTCCACCATCCAGAAAATCAGAACAGAAAAAGAGACTCTAAAGAAGGTGCACTTCAGATTTTCTAGCTGAGCTGTGTGGTCAGGATGTTCTTGTCACTCTTGTTTCTTGCCGCACAGAATTTTACATAAACAGATTCACGTCAAGTCCTCTGACTCCAGGCTAGGAAGGGCACTAACACATCTTCAGCGTGGAACTTGTAGACTCTATCCTGACTACTTTCTCTGTGTACTCTTTTTATCCTCGACTTGCAGCTACTGCTTGAGTTTTTAATGGAGAATATTGGCACTCTTACGGAAATTTAGTGAACAATGTAGGTAATAGTGCAGATCTGGGGAGGATCATGCTGTTGACTAGAGCAACCCAAGAGAGAGCAAACTGATCAGAGCCTGGCCATGACACATGAGAACCAATGTTGAAGCTGTCCCTGCTCAATGGAGGGTGGAGTAGATAACCTTTAGAGGTCCCTTCCAACCCAAACCTTTCTATGATTCTGTGATTTTATGAATGTGTTAGCAAGTGCCACACTTCAGAGGCATTCCAGAGTCATCAGTGAGAACATACATGCAAAGGAAGTGTGTTATGTTGTTAAAGGAGTAAATAAAACTGCTTTACACCAGAGGCCACACTTAAGAATCCTTTTGATTTGGCCTCAAGTGAGAACTCTGCCTGCACAGGAATATGTGATGCAAGCATCTCTTGAGATGTCTGGCAGCCCAAACGGTTACACATGGCACTTGCATTCAGCAATATTTTGTAGGTCTCCTGTGAGTTTACAATTGCAACTTTGTGATGTGTCTCATGAGGACCACTCTCGGTCTTTCTAAACCCAACATGAATAACGTGATCTGATCTGGCCTGGAATGTGAAAAATACTGTTTCTAGATAAAAAGAGCCAAGGTGCTGTTCTGCCATGTGTGCGGCAGAAGTTTGGGAGTTAAAATAGCAACACAAAGCTAGTCCCAAGGCAAGGATCTATGATAGCTGCAATGAACTGCCCTTGGTGTCTGTCTAGCTGCCCCCTCCACTTCAGGTTTACTGCAGGACTAGTGCAGCTTTGCTCATTTTGGAAAGGATCAGGATCACACCTGACCTCCTCAGAGCACAGGAAGAACAGATAAATGAAAAATGCCCCCTTCAGAAAAGCCAGCAGTGTAGACAGAGGACCGCAGTTGTTTACTATCACTGTGCAAGGCTACACAATACTGACAAGGGATAGCTCAGTGGTACAGCCTTACATCTGCTCAGCATTTTGAAGTCTGTTGAGGAATACCAACTGCTGACCCATTATACTCAAACTATGTCCTCTCAACATGCATTCTAGTTGGAGACAAGCAGCTCCATAGCAAACATAGCAGCCAACACGTTAAACTCAGCAGGAGCCTATAGACACAGTAAATGTTAATTGATAGCACTGTGTCAGCTATTGGTAAAATTCTGCATCAGTCATGTGTAGCTTTGCCACAAAAAATAAAAGGACAATGAAGTGTGTACAACTGGTATTTCCTAGCTTAAGCTGTGACATAAGATGTAGGACATGGATTCGACTAAGAGGAGAATTTTCCAAACACCCAAATATTACCTGAAGAAATGTGGAGGTGTCTAATGTGGGAGATATTAAGCTAGAATTTATTCTGGTAAAAGAAATGAGAGATTGGATGCTGGGTTTTGTTTCACGTTTCCTCCTCTTACAGGGTTTCCCTCTTTTCTGCTATATAAATAGGTTCCTCCTACGAGACCACTCTGGTGACTCTTCTTCTCTGTGGTTCCCAACAATAGGACAGGAGGCAACAGAAGAAAATTATGTCCAGGCAGTTCCACCTGAACATGAGGAAGAACTTTTGTTGTGTGCAGTGACCAATCCCTGAACAGATTGTCCAGAGATGATGTGGAATCTCCCTCACTGGGGGTATTCCAGATCCTTCTGCACACAATCCTGTGCCATATACTCTGGGATGACTCAGCTGGAGCAGGGAGGTGGGACCAGAAGACCCCACTGTGGTGCCTTCCAGCCTTGCCCATTCTGTGATTCTGTGATTCTGTGATTCTGTTATCATCTACCCCAAACGGTCATGCACTGAGTGCTCCTCTCCTGACATTGCTTGTGATTTCATCTTGAATAGATGCAAGCATGCTGCTCTGTCTGAAGCACTGCTTACTGGGGCACCCCTTCTATCCCCATGGGACAGGAAGTATGAACCTCACAGATTCAGCCCCACACCCTCACAGCAAATTTTCACTTGAAACTGAATGGTTCATGATAGTATATATGGGGAAGAACAGCTGCTTTTTATTTCTACATTTGCATTTGCACACACATATCCTTACTGTCTCACTCTCCAAATAAACACAAGCTTTCTGTGGCACATCAAGGCCGACCAGCAGAGTGCAGCAACCATTTGAGAAGAAGGTCTTGCACATTACTCTTTTTAGCATGTGCCTGGGCAAAGAGGAGGACCCTGAGGGCAGATTTCAAGCCCAGATGTGCACACATGCCAGTTACCTGGACTAGAAATTCCTCAGTGAAGCACTTCCAGAAGGCTGCTATAGAAAATAAAGAAATTGTTCTTCATACCTAATCCTGTGTTAATCAGTCTAAATCAGAAAAAAAAAAAACAAAACTGAGCAGATGATCATGCAGAACCTGAGAAAAGAGACCCTAAATGCGCTTTTTTGTATACAAACAGCAATTAAAAGGTCTAAGTATCCTACTGTGAGGTCTGCGTAACATGGACATTTTTCATCCATTTATTGATGATCAGGATAATGATGGAAACTAACCTTTCACAGTTTCATCATGCAGCGATTCCTAGAAGATCGGGGCGGCTCTGCTGCTGGGATGATGGCACAGGACGGCTCCTGGCTGTGGCATTCTGAGTGGGACACACCAAACGTAGAAATAAAAAAGGACATTGAAAATGTTATCAAGCCACTGATTCCAGGCAATGTATAGTAAAGAGCAAGGATAAAGTAGGTTAAAATTAAGTGGGCTGCTGACTTCTTTTAATGTGCCTGAAGATGACTCTGTAAATAATTCATGCAAGCTCACAAAGGATATATGAAGACTGACGGTGGGTCACATATATTTAATTTCCTCACAATAATAGATAACTGTCCTACCTTTTAAGAAAACGTCTTGTTCAGTTTTTAAGCTGAAGCACAAAGTAGAGCTACAGCAAAGGGACTGGTTTGAAGAGTGATTCACGTAAAGGCACCCAACATGGTTTCCCAGAGGGGTTGGAGGTATTGTGGGAAAGCTGGGATTCCCTCAGCCCCGTTCCACACTTTTACCTAGAGCACCCTCTAAGCAGGAGAGGACATAGAGTACCATAGGCAGGCCATAAAATTAAATGCACCATCTTTGCTCATATTTGTTTAATGATTTAGCTTGATGCAAGTTTAACAACCGGAAGGAATTATAGATCAGGTTTTCGGCATATTATGACAAAGCTGAAGCCATTCAGCAGTTCCCAGTGCATCTTATGAATCAGTTTGTGTGGAATGCTGGATAAAAGGTTGGACAATACTCAGGGCTTCCAGCTCTTAAAATGCAGATTTTAAAATGTAGGTAAGAAAAATAACTGTTTGGTATAAAAGATTCTAGTACACATTGTGGTACCCAGGATTTACCTTTCAGATGTGGGTACTTATTGTGGCAAAAGGTAATGGGTAGAGAAAGAAGTTCATAAAGTAGCAGGTGTGAAAGAGTTCGAGTCTCTAGACTCTTTATCCGCTCCCTCTCATTAAATTAGTTTCTTTCCATTTACTTAGTGGTGTAAATGTCAGTTTACCAACTAAATTTGTAGCTAAATTTGGTCAGAACCTTTCTGAGGTGTTTATGTTCCAAATTCAAGTACTTGAACTGATACTTATCCTTGTTCTCCCTATCCAACCACAAGCTGGTAAGTTTTCTTCCTGCTTTCCCCTGACTCAATCCTAGCTCCACAGGAGATTTCACTTTGCCCTTTCCTGAAAACAGATCCTTCCTCTGTAACATGCAAGACTGGCTACAGATAATAAGTGAATGTTGGGCTGACCTCAAGGTCATACCTCTGGAAGCATACACACACTGCCAGGAGCATCCAAAGTAGGTTCTCTCCCTGGTTTTAGTGCTTTATATTCTTGCCTGTCACATTAACAGATCTAGTCTTGCATTCATGGGCCAGATCCTGGAGGGCTGTAGTGCCACCCTCAAGCTAAAAATCTCTAAACTAGGTCCAGCGTGGGAACAGTTTATTGACCATAGCCCTGCAGAGGAAGACTTGTGGGCAATGGTTGATGAAAAACTCATGAGCCAGCTGTGTGGAGCCCAGAAAGCCAAATCTATCCTGGGCTGCATCCAAGGGAGTGTGGACACCAGGTCTAAGGAGGTGATTTTCCTGCTTTGTTCCTGTGAAACCCCACCTAGAGTACCGTGTTCAGCTATGGTGCCCACAAAGCAAGAAGGACTTGGAAATGTTGGAGCAAGCCCTGCTGAGGAGATTGCAAAGTTGGTAAGAGGACTGGAGCACCTCCCTGTGAAGACAGGCTGAGAAAGTTGGAACTGTTTCAGCCTGGTGAAGAGAAGGAGTGTGGAGACCTTACAGCACCTTCCAGTATCTGGAGGGGGCCTATAGGGAAGCTGGACAGGGATTCTTCATCAGGAACTGCAGTGACAGGACAAGGACTAAAGGGGTTAAAACGAAAGAGGAGAAATATAGTTTAATATTAGGAAAAAAATCTTTACTGTGAGGGTCCTGAGGCCCTGGCACAGGTTGCCCAGAGAAGCTGTGGCTGCTCCATATCTGAAAGTGTCCAAGGCTGGGCTGGACAGGGCTTGGACCAACCCAGGATAGTGGAAGGTCTCCCTGCCCATTGCAGAGGGTGGAATGGAATGAGTTTTAAAATCCCTTCCAACCCAAACCATTCCATGATTTTACTGGTCAAGAACCTTGATTGTGAGAGAGTTTGATTTAGAGCTACCTATTTACCAAGGATGCTTACCTATTTAACACTACATATTTACTCAGGATACAAAAGTCTTTATTGGAGATTCAGTGAAGCCCTACTGAACTGTGACCCATCAAGTGACTTTCAATTATTCTCTACCCGGATCTATTGGAAATATTTTGTGGTCACATCACCTTACCTAGTGATTATCTGTTCAGTTGATTGCTAAGTAGAACTGCATACTGTTTGCTCATTGATAATTTTTAATTATAATCTGAACTCTGTCATGGGTTCTAATCAATAAAGTGCCGGGAAACCTCAGAAGCCGAAAGAGGGAGAAATAATCATTAGATGTTATTAAAGTGATGGCCAATAGAAGCACAATTCTTTGTACAATGGCCAATGTTTCAAGTGCTTATTGATTTGCTTTTATAACAATTATACTGCACTCAGGAAAGCTGGGAAGTTAGAGGAGGAAGGAGAAAAGTCAAGGAAAGAAAAAAAAAGAAAAACACAATTCTGCAGCAGTTATTCATGTTTCAGAAGATACAAGTATGGAATATGCCCACTTAGATGATAATCTGTTCTCCTAAACCTTTATAAAGAAGTCATGCTTTCTGAATGTGTTTTCTTTAATTGTTCATGTTAAATATTTTAATACTGCCATTGCCTACCATGGGCCTACAAAATACAGTGCTAGCCATACTGTGATATCCCCATTTCATGCAATGTGATAATTCTTCAGACAGCTCTAATATGAAAAAAGTGTTCCCCATGCATGATTTATAACAGTTTTATAAGGTGAAGTAATTACATTATCAGATATCCCTGATGTGTTTGAGCAATAAGGCACCTTCATAATAACAGACGACATCTTATAATTACCACAAGGCAATTGCACTCCTGGGGAAAGGAGGAGGTCAAAATACGTGTCTTGCCTATACAATGCCCCCAAGGAAGTTATTATCAGAATATAAATAAATAAATACAAGGAAAAGAAGAACAAGGAGGAAGAAGCTGATACTGAATGATGTTGAGCTGTCTCATAATGTAATTCGAGATTTATGGGAAAGGGCAAAAGTGTATTTTCATGCTAGGATGCAATGTGACAGTTCGGAATATCTAAACAGCAATTTTGAATGAGCAGAGCTAATCACAGAAGCTGACCCATCTCCTCGGAAATCTCCTTGGCCAATCAAAGCCATTTGATAAAAAATCAGACTGGATTGAGAAATACATTAAATATTCAACGTGCTTTTATTGCTCACAAAACTGTTGCAGTATATATTTCTAGGTGATTTAGCACATTCATGATTCTTACATCAATGTTTCTCCCTCCTCCCAAGTGTTCTTATATGTCCGTTAATGGTATCCTAGAAACCAAACATGTCCTGAGCTGCATCCAAAGGAGCGTGGGCAGCAGGCCAAGGGAGGGGATTCTGCCCCTCTGCTCCACTCTCGTGAGACTCCACTTCCAGAGCTGCCTCCAGTTCTGGGACCCCCAGCAACAGAAGGACGTGAAGATGCTGGAGCCAGCCCAGAGGAAATCACAAAGATGCTCCAAGGGCTGGAGCCCCTCTGCTCTGGAACCAGGCTGGGAGAGCTAGGGGTGTTCGCTTGAAGAAGAGAAGGCTCCAGGGAGACTTCAGAGCCCTTGCTAGGGTCTAAAGGGGCTCCAGGAGAGCTGGAGAGGGACTGGGGACAAGAGTGAATGGTCTTAACCTGAAGGAGGGCTGGTTTACATTAGGTATTCGAAAAGGAATTCCTGGCTGTGAGGGTGGTGAGGCCCTGGCACAGGCTGGCCAGAGCAGCTGTGGCTGCCCCTGGATCCCTGGATGTGTCCAAGGCCAGGTTGGATGGGGCTTGGAGCAGCTTGGTCTAGTGGAAGGTGTCCCTGCGCATGGCAGGGTGTTCGAATGAGATCATCTTTGAGGTTCCTTCCAGCCCAAACCTGTGATTCTGGGATCTGATAAACCTGCTACAAGTTTTATTTTCTCCTTCCTCACAGAATGCAAGAGGGGAAACAAAACCTTTCTGTCAGCAGAATCTTGTTTGCTATTTGTTTCAGGCTATTTGCCTCATTTTTGTGCAAATTCTAATTAGCCAGATCTCTGGTATGCATTATACTCAGCAGTCCATTCAATTATGCTACATTCACTGCTTTTAAGACATTTTTAATTTCATAGAAGGCCTAAAAAAATTAAGCCAGTGACTAATCTGATGGGCAACAAGATAGGCAACCTTTATGTACATTGAGAGAGGATCCAACATCTGTTGATGGAAATTAACAAGATGATGTTCCCAAACTCTTTCCAGGAGCAACAGATCAGAAGATAAACACAGACTGTGGTGTGGGAAGGCAGTGCAGCACTGCAAGAGGTTACACAGACCAATTTAAATACTCGAAGGATTCATTTTATTTTCCTCTTCTCTATCATCCCACATACTTCTAGTTGAACACAGGACACGGTAATCAATTTATGTGCCCATTCCCACCCAAAAGTTACTTGGTGTTTTTTTCTTGGCTCAAAAGGATTACATGCTTTGTGTTGCTGTTTCCATTTTACAATTAAACTGAAGTTCTTAATCAAAGGAAATCATGTCTCAGCAGGAAGCCAGAAGTCGGTAAATAGGCGGTAGGGGGCAGGGAGAATACATAGTGCTACCTAGCAATGCATGGGGCTCAAACATTACCCAAATAATCAGTAAATCAAAGAGGCTTTGTCTCCTATACTGCATCAGGCAGAGCAGGCCATTAGCTTACTCACGGTGACAAATGGGGATAGATGGATTTTAGTTTCAGGTTTCATTCCTGAGGTGCATTTCACGGTACTCTCCAGAGCGTCACAGTGTGCTTTGTTTCCCATCAGAGCTTCCCTGACAACTGCTACTAAAACTATTTATGCTTTGGGAGCTTTAAGGTGGAGGCAGTTTTGCCTGGTTCCTGCTAGCATCAGACCTGTAGCACAATACACAACCAGTTAGAGATGTCACAGCAAATTCTTGGGAATTTGTTTGAGAACACATGAAACCTGTCTTGTACAGACAGGGTGGCCTTTGTAGAGTGTCTATTCATCCAGTTCTCATTCCTTCTACCTTCTTCTTTTGTTTATCCTACTTCTGTCTCTAATTTTTCTTTGCTCCCTTTTTTATGCCTCTTCTTCTCTTTCTCAGTTCTCCCAACTTTTTTTTTTTATTTGTCCTTCTTGACAGAAGGCATCCTTACTCTTTAGTATAAACAAACATATTTCCCAAAACAAAATTCTTTCTGGCGTGCATAGAGTACTCTCTAATCTGATTTTAATGACCATGTTCAACTAGTGGAATGATTCAACCTCTTGGTTAAAGTACGTAAATTTAGAGATTGGCATGTAGATAACTAAATGTGACCTCAGTGTGTGCACTGTCATTGCAGACAGGAACATGAGCCAGCAGCTTTAGCACAAAAACGGAATACTCTTTGAGATTCCTGAGGCATCCTGAGTGATCTCCCGCTGACCAAAAGTACCCTGTAGATCCTGCGTGAGGTGTGCCGTGGGTAACTTGGAGCCCAACACGTTTTGAACGGCAGTCAGTGCTACGTGTAGGACAGAACCAAGCCCCAAGGTGTTCAGTGGGTGCAGAGATCTAGCCAACCTGATCTAATGAAGACAATCATCTGCATTTAGTCAGCTGAATGTGTCCACTGTACTGGCTAGATCTCCAATGGCTACCCTGGAAGTGATGCCAGAAGCATGTTTGAACATGTTTGCCAGAACCTATATTGAGCCTTTTAAATTTCGTATCCTGGTCTGTCAGTTGAATCCCAACTTGTCTGCCTCCTAAAACTAGGATTAAACTTCGTGAGTTGTGTACATGCCACAGAGAAAGAAGAATGAACTAAAGGACTTCTGCTACTTTTCCCTATACTTTTCCAGCAAATCAGCAGATATGTATAAACAGTAGGGATTTGCACAGGTGTAAATAGGAAATCTGGATTTGTTTCCCACCACCAATATTTCCAGGCCTCCGTTAAGCATTTATAAATGTTTACCTATTGGTATTTTTTTTTTTTTCACTATAACAGGGACATATGTTTGTTTTTCAAAAGCAGCATCTGCTTTTCCAGCTTTCCTAAGAGGTATTGGTCTTCCATGTACACTTGTATATTACGTCTTAACTAGAAATAGAACCTTTAGAAATCCTTTAAGTATTTTCATTAGTTTGAGAAATACTCAGCATACATTATGTTTTGGTTTTATATTTCTTTTTCTAATTTCTCTGGTTTGTTTGTCTTTTACATTCTTGAAACAATGGGATCTTGGTGCCAGTTCAGTAAAAAAACAATTTCACATTTTCCTTCAGCTTCCTGAAAGTTACAGCAAGAACACAGATCCACAAAGAGTATAATTCAAACACTAAGCTGAATATATCTATTAATGGGCTTATGTGAGAAAGTATTTAGTTCTTTCAGCTGACAAACATTGAGGGACCTGGAAATATTTGGTAGAAACACTGGTGATATAACAGAAGGAAATCTGTAAGTAAGCCCATAAGACTTACAATGCTTCATCGTTAGAGAGAACAAATAAGAGTTCTCACAGTACTCTCACAAAGAAGACAGATGCTGGATTCAATATCTGGTGAAAAAGTTATTTATCAAATCAAAGCCAACATCTTAATGGGTAGAATATTCTCATTAAACTCTAATAAAAGTCTCAACCATGAGATAAAATCTGTAAGACTTTATTTTAATCCTACAAAATCCTGTCAGGAACTTTTGTTATCAGTATCACACACTATTCCCATGTTATTCCAAAAAGAGTCTGAAGTTTCTATGCTCTGCATCTTTTTTTTTTTTTTTCCCATTAAAATTTATTATTACTCTTATATTAGAATAGAATTGTACAAATAAAACATCCAATAAAAATCCCTTTTAAAAATGTTATGTTACTATTAAACATTGCATAAATTTAATATGAAATAGATTCTATTAAATTTAATAGGTTTTGAGTTATTGAGTTTAATTCATTTTCAATAAATTTCAATTAAGCCCAATTTGTTTCAATTTTTTATTAATTCCAGTCACTATCAATTATCTTCAATTAATTTCATCTTGTGCTACATTTTCAGGTAATTCCCCATTACTTTCAATTAGTTCCTATTAATTTCAAGTGGGTTTTGTGTCTGTTAACTGATTTCATAAGAAACAAATGTCCTTCTTTACTGTGGGTCTGCAATATTACTGCTTGCCCTGGTGCCATAAATGAGTAATTTGGGGCCAAACCCTCATGTGAGGATACTGGCATAGTCCCAGCAGTGTCAGTGTGGTATTGTTGAGCAAGGACAGTCAGAAAGCTGATGTTTCCTGAGAACTAAAGAATGTCTGGGAATTAAATTCAGCATGAATTTCACCTGAATCTTCCATGAGGTCTGGATTTCACCCCAATCTTTCCAAGCAAGTGTACTAGTTATCCTCCATTACTCCTCTCTTTTCTCAGTGACACTGCCAAACAGAAACTTAATGGTCAAGAAAATGTGACTCCTCTCATCTTAAAACAAGATAGGATGAACTGCTTTGAGAGAAGTCTCGTGATTCTACGTCTCTAAACCATGCTATCCATATTGTCTGCCTCCGTTGGTTACAGGAGGAATTAGGACATTTGGTTTAGATGGAGACATTGGCTGAGCAGAAATGTGAAAGTAGGTCGGATGATCACCAGTTCAAACATATATGGTTTGGTAACTAACCTGATTTCCATGAAGGACAGACGAAACATAAAGGAATGATCTTCTGTGTTGTTTCCAGTTCAGTGCTCAGTTTAAGCTTGTGATGACTATAATTAAAACTCTCAGTACTCTAAGTACATAGATGTTTTGGGTAAAAACAATTATTGTGATGGGAAAATTCACATGGTAGAACAGCATATAAATATCCTTTGAGAACACGGATAATGAGATTCATGATGGAGTTTCATAGAATATTGGAATCACAGGTGGGGTTGGAGGGGACATTAAAGATCATTTAGTCCAAACCCCCTGCAGTGAGCAGGGGTATCTTTGACTAGATCAGGTTGTTCAGAGCCCTGTCCAACCCGGACTTCCATGTTTCCAGGGATGGGACATCCACTACCTCTCTGGGCAACCTCTGCTAGTGTTTCACCACCCTCATTGTAAAAATCTAACCTAACTCTCCTCTCCTTTAGGTTAAAACCGCTACCCCTCGTCCTATTGCAACAGAGTCTGTCCCCACCTTTCTGTTTGTATGATTGCATTGATTTATTTACTGCCAAAGCAGCAGTTACCTCCAAACAAGCTCTGCAAAGTGAGGCAATCATCTTGCAACTGCGTCAAGGTCACCCACAACAAGCTTTTATTATGTCAAAATTATAGTTAAATAACCTCTTTAACATTTCTGCACAGCAAAATTAATGAGACATATCAGGGTTTTATACCCTAGAAATGAAATTAAATCTCCATATCATTCGAAAGTGAGGGAAAACTGTAATGTGGTTTAGCTGGAATACATCTCTGGCTGCTCAGCTCAGTTGGGTCTCTTCTATCCATTAGCCACCCCTGCCATAATGCATGCCAGACATCAAAATTTGGGGGAAGAGCCAAGGCTGGTTGGAGTCATTGGAGGTTTCACATTTTCCTTCACTGAACTTTTGGGGAAAGTCCTGAAGCATAAGCAGCCCAAGGTTTTGCTGGTCAACCCTCTGTGTTTATTTTAGTCTGATGTTATACATCCAGAAATCTGAAACTCAGAAGGTCTGTTTCAAGCACAATGTGTCTGACCGTGTTTCACATACTCAGTAACACATATGCAGGAGGGTCTGGCTATTTATTCTCACTAGGCATGTAAGTGAAACACACCTGGAGCTAGGAAGCAATTTCACTATGCAGCCGTAAAATTACGCAGTTTATTATCACTGACTTTAATTCTCACCTCCTCCAAAACTACTGTCAGCTACAGATTTCTGGTGTTGGTGGACCACACCAAAACAGTTCAAATTTTTTCATCCAGTAGCAGAACCTGGAAGAGATGCCTTACTACAACTCTCTTTTCAGCGGCTGAAAATGTGAGGGATAGAAGCACTTTTCTGGATTAGTATATTCAACCAAGATAATAACAGTTTTGCTTGTGCAGATCAGTGCTCAGAATAAGGTACTACATTCAGACCAACCAGGTAGAAGTGTCTCAGCACCTCTTTTCTAAAAGTTTTTCCTTTAGTTACTTCCATTCCATGACTATTTCAGAATGCACAAGTGTCAAGGATGTAGAGGACTGCAGAATAATTACAGGTATATATTGGAAAGCTGCCTTCCTCTCAAGATTAAATTATAACATTGGACTGCTACTGAGAAATTGCAGCATGAACCTGGAATCACAGGCAAGAATTCTGCTTTTGGAAGTGTTTCTATCAGAAACGAAATAAATCAAACTAAACAAATATAGAAAGATGTTCAATAAACATGAAATTGAAAAGAGGAAAGATGGCAGGTTATCCACTGCTGTGTCAGCTGACACTCAGGAAGCTGGTGGGTTTTATTGAATATACACTGCTTTGGAAGAATGTATATCCATTTGCATTATAAAAGCTCATCTACAAATGTATTTTGGGTTTAAAATCCCATATGTTGGCTGCCTTACTAATATTGGTTCAAACAAATTATGGCTTGGCTTCACTAAATGCACATATCTATTTCAGTTAGAGTGTTCTAATTTGGCAACAAATACTGTATTATTTATTCTGTGGCACAGATCAGGTTATATAAAATTAATGGCTGAACTTCATTCATATAGACTGAGTTAAAATGCATTGGTCAGAATGGAAATGAAGGGAAGAGAAAGAAAGAAACCTGGATTTCATTATATTTATGTCTGTTCCAGTATCAACACAGCACAGTGATGAACAAGTGCTGGCTGCACTTAATTCATACCAATTCCAAAAAAAAGAACAAAAACCACTGGCATAGTTTTTGCTTATGGAGGTTTTAGTTTGCAACATATTGGATTTGCAGGTACCAATTTAATTTGAATTTGTTTTAAAATGCCCAAAAATATTTAAGGATTTTAAATATCACTGGTTTGATTTGGTTTTTATGTATGCAAGATTCAGTCAAATATATTCTGGATATCGTAAAATATTCTGAATGCTGCTTCTGTCTACAAAAAAATGCCTGTGTTATCTTGTCCACGTACAGAGCTCAGAACCCTCCNCATCCCATCCCATCCCATCCCATCCCATCCCATCCCATCCCATCCTTACCAGCATGACAGAGAGTTTGTCAGTCAGTCAGGTCTCTGGAGGTTCTGAGGACAGATAGGAATGTCTGCAGAATGTCTGCAGTTGTGTCACTGATAAATGTTTCCCCTTCCTATGACACGGCATGGACAGGGATCACCTATTGGAGAGCCAGGCAGGGTCTGGATTTTACTGCAGAGCTCAGGTTCTGCTGCCTTCCCTAAGATGGTGTAACACCATAACTTGGCCGTGTCTCACCTTCCTGCAGCTACTCTTTGCCCCTTTCATTTGACTAACACTGTGTACACCTCCATTTGGGCTCTGGTTTCAGCCTTGCCCCGTCCAAACTCCCTGGGAAGATTCTGAGATATCATGGACAAGAATGCCAGAAACACACAAGCAGGTTTTAGCCCTGGATTGCCTCGTTCAAATATTGCCATTCCCAGAATATCCTCCAGTTTTTTGAGTCTCTTGGCTTCACAGTTAAAGAACAACTCAACAATTGAAGAATAATTTTTTTCTGGCTAGAGCTCAGAAAAGCAGATGCAATGCTTTCTTTCCAGTGGTATTCCCATTCCATCCAAGATTACTGCTGCTATTCACGTATCTAAAGAGAAGGTGCTTCCTCATACTCCCTGCATGCACTGTGGGCACTCAAAATGTCTCAGGCTCAACCACAGCACTACTGCCCTTCATTTTGTGAGCTCTGCCTGCATCTTCAAATTGTGACACACCTGCCTACCCAGCCCCACACCTCCTGACTTTGGTGACTGTATCAAACTGAGATAGACAAGTGTTTGTTAAACTTAAAAAAAATAATAATGAAGTAAAATGCACCTTTCAGCTGATGGAAAACACAGCAATCCATCTCCTGAACAAGTAACAGCTGGAAGTAAACTGGTATTTGAGCTGACACTGAGGACTAATTACTCGAAATCAATAATTTTTTCCTCAGTTTTTCAAAAATCCCGTATTGCTTTATGCATTATATCAGAGAGATCACAGAGGGGAGCTCCACTCCTCACAAAAATCTAGAAGGAAACTCATGAAAAAAGGAGACGAAGGTGTTTTGGCTACTGGTCCACATTGTGATAGTTGCTTCTGGAACACATCAGGGTGACTGTAAACCTCAGCAGTTTCAGAACAAAATGTGAAACATTCTTCCATTGACCTCGCTTTCCCACAATAACACCACATAAAATAACAGAGAAAGGA